>CATKRY010000097.1:0-55628 GCA_949775005.1 Orthosia gothica
GTAGCTTGTACTTTAGCTATAACATCTACTAAAATGTCTTTAAGTTTTGATGCTTTTAATGTTTGCGTAAAGTAGTAAGCTACTGGTTGTTTGTAATTTTTTCTTACACCTTTGACCATGAACACCAAAACATGATTGGCAATATTTTGTGTCTTACAGTTCCCATAGTTCTCAAAACCGACAAGATCATCTGTGTATACATTATAATGGATGTGAGGAGATATAGACATTTCATCAAATACTAATGTACACAGACGATCTTGTTCCAACATTTTCGACACTGTGGACCTTAGCTCTTTAAAAACAATTTCATTTATACCTGGAGTCAATTTTACTTGAGCAAGCAATGACTTCAGGACTTTTTTTGAAGGTAAAGTAAAATGTTTGCACATTAATTTGTATGCTTTCGGGCTTTTCTTGAAAATTGAAAGCGATAAAATCTTTTCTTCCTGCGTAAATCTATGCCCCTTCTTTTTCTTCCGTCCTTCTATGCATTGCATTCGAGTAAATAACTTGGCTGACTCAGTCATGTTTTGAGATAATTTCTCAAAATCCCTGTTAGCATTTTGTTTTTTAATCTGCTTAATGCGCAACTTGTTAGTTTTAAGTTTTTGGCGCAATCTCCTTATTTCATTTTGCATTTGTCTTGCTGTTCTGGCACACTGCATTTCAGCCTTCTTCTGCAGATACTCGAAAGTTTTACCTGAAAGATTAAATTTTAAATTTTAAAACATACATACTACTTATGATATCCAGGTATATTAGAAAAATTGCTCATAAAGAGACTAAAGATTTGCTACATTCTATGAAATATGTGTAATGGATGGTAAGTTAATCAATAAATAAAAAATTGGTAATTTTTGTAGCCTGTAGCATGTTGCAGTGCTGACCAAAAGCCTCCCTTTTTACGTTTTAAACTTATATATTTCAAACATGTAAATTCCCACCATTTTTATTATACATAATTCAAACGTGTAATTTATAATAAACCTCAAGGTCAGTGTTGCATTAAATCTTTATCTACCAAGAGTTAGAATAAACTCGAGATCCATGGGTTCGTGGCTAAGAAACAGCAGCATGGGTCGATAGACCAAAAGTTAAGCTACGCTTGGCGCAGTTGGTCCATCCCATTATGGATAATCAGAAGTCCAAAAGTCTTACTACCAGTCTTACGAAGGGGTATTGTGTAACAGTTACTGGGTTGTGGAGGTCAAATAGGCAGTCGTTCTATGTAAAATACTACTATATAGTTGCATACTAGTATTCTGGCAGCCAACCCTAACATAATTGTGAAAAGGCAGACTGATTGAGTTTGGATAAACTTAACATTACACATCTTGTTAAATGGCTCAACAGCCTAAAACATCCCACTGCTGGGAAAAGAGATTACTACCGTCTTCAGCTGTAGATTTTGGAAAAATCAACATTCCAACAGATCAGCTGTAGATTTTGGAAAAATCAACATTCCAACAGACATTCAATTAGCTGACCCAACATTCCATATTCCGTCTGTAATTGACATTCTTGTTGGCGCGGAAGTGTTTTGGAATGTGTTAGGTTCCTCATCTATGAATCTAGGTAGGAATCAACCCAAACTTCACGCAACAAGACTCGGATGGATAGTTTCAGGACCAGTTCCATTGCGTTCATTCTCTAATAAACAGTCACACTATTGCAACGTGTCTATGGATGAACTAAATAATAATCTAAACAGGTTTTGGGAAATAGATTCTGTATCATCCAAACATACTTTGTCACAGGAGGAACGTGCGTGCGAAGAAAGTTTTCGTTACAATACTACTCGGGATGTTCAGGGTCGTTTTGTTGTCAAAATTCCATTAAAGGAAAATCCTAACATTTTAGGTGAGTCATATGAAATGGCTAAACGACGATTTCTGTCACTGGAACATCGTTTCCTGCGTGATCCAAATTTCAAGAAGCATTACGTTGCCTTCATGCAGGAGTACGAGCGTCTTGGACACATGACAGAAAATCAAACGTCTAGGAAGCCTCATTCAGGTGACAATGTTGAGTATTTTTTGCCTCATCATGGGGTCGTCAAAGAATCCAGCTCGACAACGAAACTACGAGCAGTCTTCGATGCCTCAGCGGTAACCACGTCGGGCGTGTCATTCAACCAAATCCAGATGGTTGGCCCGACTATCCAAGAAGACCTATTATCAATCCTGCTAAGATTTCGGCAATACAAGTATGTTATCTCTGGTGACATAGCTAAGATGTATCGTGCCGTTGCTGTTACACCTTCTCAGCGTGGTTTGCAGCAAATCATTTTTAGGACAGATCCTAAGTTACCGTTAAAGACGTACAGTCTTAACACTGTGACCTATGGCACGGCTTCAGCTCCATACTTAGCGACAAAATGCTTAGTCAGTTTGGCTAATGCCGCTACCAGTATAACCGTAAAGTCTTCAATTGAACGTGACTTCTACGTCGACGATTACCTGTCAGGAGGAAATTCAGTTTCAGACGTAGTAGAGATGGTCAAGGAGGTTATATCTGTTTTAGCATCAGCGAATTTTCATATAAGAAAATGGCAATCTAATAATTCGTCAATTTTAGATCAGGTTTGCAACAGCTCAGCAGTTTTAGATTGTCTAAAATTGTCTGAAGATAAGAACGCGGCCTCGAAAACATTAGGTTTACGTTGGATGTGCGAGACAGATTACTTATCGTTTTCTATTTGTATTGATGCTGAGAAACAGGTGTCTAAACGCCAAGTTTTGTCAGTCATCAGTCAAATATTTGACCCATTAGGCTTGGTCGGTCCATGTGTGGTCGAGGCGAAAATCGTAATGCAGAAATTATGGTTAGCCAAGTGTGACTGGGATGAGCAGGTGCCAGAGTCTATATGCAATTTTTGGTACAATTTTGTTAACACTCTTCCATGTTTAAATAATCTAAAAATTTCAAGATGGGTTGTATGTGACAATGCTATATCGCATGAAATTCATGTGTTTACAGATGCTTCAGAGAGAGCTTATGGTTGTTGCGTGTATCTACGGTCGGTGAACAGGCAAGGCTCAGTTAAGGTACATCTTCTTGCATCTAAAAATCGTGTAGCACCAATAAAGCCCACTACCATTCCACGTCTCGAGCTCTGTGGGGCGTTGCTAGGCGCAAGGCTGTGTGTTAAGGTTCAGAACTCTATTACTTTGCCTGTGACTAGTTGCCGGTTTTGGTGCGATTCAACAATAGTGTTGAGTTGGCTAGCAATTTCACCGAGTCAACTAAAACCTTTCGTGCGCAATCGAGTCAACGAAATACAGGAGAGCACTACAGGTCATACGTGGAGTTACGTGCCGTCTAGAGACAATCCGGCAGATCTTGTTTCTCGTGGGCTGAAGGCTGACCTTATCAGCGAGTGTTCTTTATGGTGGTCAGGCCCACAATTTTTGTTAAATGACATAAAAGACTGGCCAGCTATGCCCAATAAAACTGTGAAACGAGATCTACCAGAAGTCATTACATCTAACTTCACAGATCACTCGTTTCTCACAGATTCACAAAATCACGTACATTCTTCTCTCATAAATCCATCATTCATTCATATATTACTCCATAAATATTCAAATCTAAATCGTTTACAAAGAGTGGTGGCCTACATACTTAGATTCCTTTATAATTTAAAAAACAAACCCATGTTACAAAATGCACTGTCAGATCAAGAACTCCAAGATTCTCTAAGTCTGATTTTACGTCAAGCTCAAATGGAGATGTTTCCCAAGGAATGTGTCATTCTTAAATCTAGCAAGACTTTGTCTCGTAAAAATAGACTTGTTTCTTTGAGTCCCTTTGTCGACAAAGATGGTCTCATTCGTGTAGGAGGTAGACTTGACAATTCTCCTTATGATTATAATATCAAACATCCAGTTTTACTATGCTCTAAACATCATGTTACTAAAATAATTTTTTATAAATATCATAAAGATTTATTACACGCTGGCCCTCAGTTATTGTTAGCCAATATACGACAAATGTATTGGCCTCTTGGCGGCAGAAATCTTTCTAAGTCTATTGTGAAACACTGCATTAAATGTTTTAAATACAAATGTCAAAATATTCAACCAGTTATGGGACAATTTCCGTCTAATAGAACTCACTTGGAGTTCCCATTTTTGAATGGCAGTGTTGACTATGCCGGGCCAATATTGATAGCGGATCGAAAGGGGCGAGGGTGTAAGCTTGTAAAGGCGTATCTATGCATTTTCGTTTGTCTTGCAGTTAAAGCTGTTCAT
This sequence comes from Orthosia gothica, assembly GCA_949775005.1. Classification (NCBI taxonomy): domain Eukaryota; kingdom Metazoa; phylum Arthropoda; class Insecta; order Lepidoptera; family Noctuidae; genus Orthosia; species Orthosia gothica. The sequence goes on from CATKRY010000097.1 coordinate 4,257, forward strand.
ATTGAACTCGTGACAGACCTTACTAAGGAGGGAAATATGGCTGCTTTAAACCGTTTCGTTGCTCGTCGTGGCAAACCTAAGAGCATCTTATCCGATAACGGTACTAATTTTGTCGGCACTTGTAACGAATTGCAAAAATTCTTACAAGATTCAAATATTTCGTATGAAGTTGCTCAAAAGGGCATTGAATTTACCTTTGCTCCTCCATACTCTACACATTTCAACGGCATTGCTGAAGCTGCCGTGCGGTCTACAAAACACCACTTGAAACGACTACTACAGCTAACACATTTCACATACGAAGAAATGATCACTTGCTTGACTCAAATAGAAGCTGTTCTTAACTCCCGTCCTCTCACACCACTTTCCTCGGATCCACTAGATTTCACTGTCCTCACCCCTTCACATTTTCTGATTGGACGATCACTTATTGCTGTTCCGCATCCACAGGTGACTGACACAAATATCAGCCGCTTGGAGCGTTATCACAGAGTGGAGCATATAAAGCAGCATTTTTGGAAGCGGTTCCATTTAGAATACATTTCTCTGCTGCAGCTTAAGACCAAATGGACTTCATCTACAGGACAACTGGCAGAGGGAACGTTAGTTCTCATCAAGGAGAGAGGACAACCACCACTGCTGTGGCCATTGGGACGTGTCACGAAGGTCTTCCCGGGGAACGACGGGACAACGCGTGTGGTCGAGTTGAAGACGAAGAAGGGGACGTTACTACGTTCTTTTAATAATATTTGCCCACTTCCTCTAGCTTGAATGCTTCAACCCGGGGAGGATGTTCACGCAGACAAGACGTGAATCATAGACAAGGCGCGGCGCGGCGCGGGACGACACCGCGGCAGCGGGCTGGCCGCCCGCACCGCACTCCACCACCGAGCACGGTCGACGACGCGCGCGCACATTACTTGTCCTAAGTCATTTCCAACATTATACTGTCCTTCAGAACCATAATATAAGTGTTTTACAGTCCACTTTAGTCTCATTTTATAAACCTTTAATTAGGTCCTAAACAACATCAGTCACTTTGGAAAAGACAGTAATATTGATGGAGAGAGAGTACGTACAATGTTTTCTCTTTTAAAATTAAATCATCTAAACAATGAAGAAAGGTCATCAATCGAAAACATATGTGCTAAATTTTCGGATGTATTTCATCTACCAAACGATAAATTAACTACCACTAACCTATACGAACAAAGTATAATGTTAAAACCACATGCTGATCCAGTTTATACTAGACAGTACAGGTTACCCTTTTCACAGCGTAAGGAAATTGAAGCACAAGTTAAGAAAATGCTTTCTGAACATATCATTGAACCAGCAAAAAGTGAGTGGTCAAGCTCAATTTTGTTAGTACCCAAAAAATCAGATGATAATTCTAAGAAATGGAGGCTGGTTATTGATTTTCGTAAATTAAACACTAGAATTTTAGACGATAAATTTCCACTCCCGAATATTAACGATATTTTAGATTCTTTATCCGGTTCAATGTATTTTTCACAATTGGATTTATCACAAGCATATTATCAGGCAAAATTGCAACCAGAAAGCAGAAAGTATACAGCATTCACTACGCCATCAGGCCAATATCAAATGACCCGGTTACCTATGGGATTAAAAATTAGCCCAAGTGCATTCTCTCGTCTAATGACAATTGCCATGTCTGGACTTACATACGACAAATTATTTGTATATTTAGATAATTTAATCTGTTTTGGTCGTAATTTACAAGTCCACAATAAAAATCTTATAGATATTTTAACTAGATTACGCAAAGTTAACTTGAAACTTAATCCAATGAAATGTGATTTCCTAAGAAAAGAAATGCAGTTTTTAGGACATGTTGTAACATCTGAAGGAATTAAACCAGATTTAGATAAAATAAACATAGTGAAAAATTATCCCGTACCCAAAAATGCAGACGAAACAAAAAGATTCATAGCATTCGTCAACTTTTATAGAAAATTTATACCAGATTTTGCCGCAATATCCTTACCACTTAACAGATTGTGTCGAAAAAATTTTAACTTTGAATGGTCGCATGAGTGTCAGAAATCCTTCGAATCCCTGAAAGAGTCGTTAATATCACCACCAATATTACAATAACCCAACTTCGATGAAAACAATACTTTCGTTTTACAAACAGATGCGTCCGGATATGCAATCGGTTCCGTGCTTTGCAATAGTGATAACAGACCAATTGCTTACGCAAGCTGTAGTCTTAATAAAGCAGAAATTAGGTACCCCACGATAGAAAAAGAGTTACTCGCTATCGTATGGTCTGTTAAGTATTTCCGACCCTATCTTTACGGTAGAAAATTTATTATCAAAACCGACCACAAACCATTAATTTACTTATTTAATCAAATAAATCCATCTAGCCGTTTGACTAGATTCCGTTTAATAATAGAGGAGTACGATTACATAATAGAATATGTTCGAGGTACTGACAATGCAGCTGCAGATGCCATGTCACGTATCCGTATAACAAGCGATGAATTGAAGGAAATAAACCAGCACGTTGTGTCTGTATTAACCAGAGGCCAGAAAAAGCGTATGCGTGAAGGAAATGAACAGGTTCTGAGTGACAACCCTATGGTTGCTAAGCGATCTATGAACGACTGGACTGATCACCCAAGAGTTACGGAATTGCTTAAAAAACCAAAGGATTGCACTGAGTTAAGGTTCGTAAATGAAAAAGAATAGAATAACCAATCAAATACTATATTTAATTATGATGCATCAAATTGTATACTAAGAGTAAACCCATCTTACCGATTACAATGCGCACGAGATGCCTTTGTACGGGAGTTGGCTTATTACTGTAACCTAATGAAACTTGATAGTCTGTACATTGTACAAAGTAATGAAAACATTGAGATAGTAAGAGATTTAATTCATAGCATAAATATTACACCTAATTGGTCCGGACCACGTTTAAATGTTATAAAAGGTGTAAAAGTAATAAGTGATCACGATACGAAACGTATAATTTTAAATGACTACCACTTATTACCGAGTAGCGGCCACGCCGGTATACGACGAATGATAAATAATATAAAACGGCGTTATTTTTGGTCGAAATTGGTAAATGACGTCACAGAGTTTGTAAATCGCTGCGATAAATGCCAGCGACAGAAACATTTTAAGCACATAAAACAGCCAATGGTCCTGACTGATACAGATCGTTCGGCGTTTGATAGAGTATTTTTAGATTTAGTTGGGCCCTTAAGTAAGGATAGTGATAATTATATGTATATACTCACACTACAGTGTGATCTTAGCAAGTATGTAGAAGCTTACCCGCTTAGAAATAAGGATACAATTTCAGTGACAATGGCTTTCATTAATAATTTTGTATTACGTTATGGCATTCCGAGAAATATAATATCAGATCGCGGTACGGAGTTCGTTTCGAAAGTAATGAATGAAGTATGTAAAATACTAAAAATAACCCAATCAACATCTACAGCATATCATCACCAATCAATTGGAGGCTTAGAAAATACTCATAAAAATCTACTTTCATTCCTTCGCATACAAACAGAGAACCAACCCCAAAATTGGAGTTTATGGCTTCCATATTGGTGCTTTGCTTTTAATACCACTGTACATACGGAAACTAAATACACTCCATATGAACTGGTATTTGGAAAACTGTGCAATTTACCTAGTAATTTAACTTCAGATATTGAACCATTATATAACTTATATGACTATCCACAACAACTCAAATATAAGCTTCAAAAATCACAGTATGACGCGAGACAAAATTTAATTAATAGTAAACAGATCAGGAAATGTAGATATGATTCGTATACCAATCCTGTAACATACAGTAATGGTGACATGATACTACTTAAGAATGAACAAACAGCAAACAAATTTGATCCGCTATATATAGGACCCTACGAAGTAATAGAAGATTGTAACCCAAATTTAAAAATACTGTATAAAGGAAAAGAAGTAATAGTACATAAAAATAGAACCAGACCATATACTACCTAATGATAAGCTGTTAGCATGTAACTTTAAGTTGAAAAATAGATTGTACTATTATTTTTTAAATGTATTCCTGTGTGTAACCCTATATTTTGTACCAATATTTTATTTTCGTCATTATTTTGTCTGCATATTATAAAAAAAAAAAATTAAGTGACTATACACGTATTATAACCTAAAAATAAAAATAAGTGTAACCATTATTTTTATTTTATTTAGCCGGTGGGCGTGTAGTGTGTAAGACATATGTATGTGAGCTCATGTATTCTAATGTACCTATCAACACGTATATAAACAATTGTACTCTATGATTAAAGGCAGTAATAAAGGAGATTCTAATGAAGAGACTTGTTTAACTCATCTCCCCGGACTCACAACCTTACATTATGTTTACTTTAATAAGTTGTAAAATTTAGAGCGATAAGATAGATATGTACCCCAATTAATGATTTTTGTAAAAGGACATAGCGTCCTTTTGGTGGGCGGTATGTTCGGTCGTTTTAAGTTTTTTAGTTGCCTCAATACAGAGCTGCGAAACAGTTGTGTCCTTTCATTTATTAAACATACAAAACCAGTCAACAACGCACAATCAACCTTACGTAGTGAACAATTACAATAACTTGTCAGTACGACTTTCTTAATTGTGTTTTATTATTGATAAGAATAAAAACGTGCGTAGATAAATTGGGTGTATTCATTTTTGCAATGAGTGAGCCTAGCAGTGGAGATGGTGACGTCAGCTCTGCTCGTCTGCTGGTCATCCGTTATGTATAATAATTTTAATTCGGAACTAAGTACTTTGATTTCTGTGTAATCTATATAGAGCTGTAAAACTTAATCCTTCAGCAGCTTTCCTCCCATTTTTAAAATAAATTATATTTGGTTAAAAGAGTATTAATAAATAAATAAAATAAAAATAAAATTGCCTTTTATTTCTGCAAAAAATGCTATTTTGCTAAGTTGATTAGTTTAGTAGTATCAAAAGAATAAGTAGTTTATTATATTGTCAGTAGTTAAAATTTTATAAAAAGATTTTTAGATACGTTAATATTATAGTGAAATTATTCTGTAAGAATAACCCCTCTGCATCCTCCAAATTGAGCCAGTTTTCTCTGGATTGCGCTGTTTGTATTCAGTTTGGACCCGCTGTGCGTTTAATTTCATCCTCCCATCTGTTGCAAGGTCTCCCTTTCTTTCTTTTGCCCACTGGCCCCCTCCATTCTGTCACTCTTTGACCTTGCAGGCCATGTGTCCGGCCTACTTCAATTGTAATGCAAGAGCTTGTGCTAAACCGTCTGTTGCTTTTGTGATGTTGCGTATTTTTGTATGCCTTATTTTATTTATTACTTTTATGTTTAGAATACTCCGCTCCATTCCTCGTTAGCACGTTATAATTTTATTCATGATATTTTTGTTAAACTTCCATGTCTGACAAGCATAGGTCAGGCATTGTATAAGGCAAGAATTCACCTTAATCTTAAGTTTGATTGGCATGTTGATCTTAAATATTTCTTTAAAGCTCCAGTACTTGTTTCATGTTAACTAGGCCCTGCGCTCAATCTCCTGGTAGTTGTTTAGTCTGTCGAAGCTTATTTGCTAGCCTAGGTAGATGTATTTTTCGTTATGTTGGAGTGGTTCGTTGTAGATGTATTTTTTTAACAACTCTACATACTTCCAAATTGATTGAGAGAATCCGGTCTATGTTATCTGATTGGTCATTAAAATAACAAATGTTCGTTGTTTATAAATGTTGAACCACTGAGAACTCAATGCCTAATCTAAACAAAGTTTTACAGAGCTTGATTATTGTGGCGGCTTAAGTCTTTGTATTTTGGATTTTGTCGGCCAGATGCACCATTCGTGGCATCATTTTTAAATGTATGCAATGCTATCGTTTGAGGGCTACTCCCACTCAACCCAATAATTGGTGATTAGCCATCCGATCGAGTGGCTGAGAGTAGGCCATTTGCTTCTGTTGGAACTGACTTCGCTGGTCCCTTCTTGGTGAAGACTACCACTCCGTAATGCTAAGTCTGTCAGGGCCTATTTGTGTGTGTTCGTCTGTCTGGCCTCCAAGTCGGTTCACTTGGAACCTTGTAACTGCTCTCAGCACTGATGCGTTTGTTGCAGCGCTAGGTAAATTTGTTTCCCGCCGAGGACTACCATCTTTGTTCCGTTCTGATAACGGTATTAATTAGAAGGGCGCTGTAGATACTTAAATAAAATTTGTAATTATTTAAATAAGGTTAAACAGATTTGCAATGTCCCAAATGGGAATAAATTGGCAATTTGATCCCCCAGTTTGCCCACACTGGGGTGGCCATTTTGAAGCCGTTGTAAAAGTAGCAAAAACGCATCTCCGCCGTGTTATTGGTGAAACTATTTTCCCATTTGAGGTGTTACAATATTTTGTAAAATTGAGGCCGTCCTCAATTCACGACCCCTCTGTCCGACCTCCTCAGACCCAAATGACCTGGAAGTCATGGCCCCTGGTCATTTTTTGATTGATCACCCCTGAACGCCCTGCTGGAATCCCCCTTCAGGGAAATTAAATCTTCGCAATAGACGCGTTTTGAATTGCTCCAACAGATGTCGCAAAGTTTCTGGCATCGTTGGTCTTTGGAATATTTGCATATCCTGCAGCAGCGCGTTGAGTGGACTGACAAAATTGGGATGTAATGCCTTTTTCAATAAATTTTATTATTATTATTATTAAAGTCGAAGATCTTGTATTTGTTAAAGAATCTAAATAACTTGTTGCCTTTGTATTGGCGTCGTGGACGCATTGCAGATTTAATTTATGGGTTCAGATTCAGATAACTTTATTTGCTCAAACATGTGTGTACATACAATTATATGAAACAAAATAAATGCATGCAAGGTCTTATAAGTACATGGAGTTGTGCTAACATGTTTACCATATTGTCATGGTGTGTGTTCGCGACGATACGTCACCATTTAGATAGGTAGTCGTATGTAAAATGTAAATAGTATTGACAGACACACGTCTGCTCACCCCAGAGCGCCATCGCATACTAAGCGATGTCCCTCCTGGTAGTCGCGCCACCCCCGCAAGGGGGTGGGGCGAGCGGTGCCGGAACATGGTTCCCAGCCCGCGGGTGCAGTGCCGGGGCCCACAACAATGAGCCCGTCTCTGGGTGGTCTTGGACCTAACATGCGTGCGCGTTGATGTCTTTTGTACTAATGTACTGAGGCACCAACGCGCACTGTGTTTGACTTGTTGTATGTGACTGTGGGCGCGCCACGGCGGCCGTTCTGAACGGTCCGCCGTTTCTTCACGGCCTCCTGGCGGTCCTCCTCAGCCGGGTGAGACCTAGGGCGTACCCTAGGAGGCCCAGCTAAGGTAACCTGCGGCAGGAGCGCCGACTTTGACGAACCCGCAGTTTGGTAGTGTAAGCGACTAGCGACTACTAGCGCCGATTATGTATGTGGGAGCGGCAATGACCTGAATTACACCGCCCATGATAACCGATAGCGCGCGTCGACCGCAGCGCTATTCGGTGCATGTGTACTTGCGAGTGTAAAGTTATGAATGTCTGTTTGCGACGTAAAGTTTGTCTATATTAACTTAGAACAAACTTCACGCCGTGGATGTCGTGTGGGGTGGGTAGTGTTACTGTTTGAGTAAGCAGCGTGTAGACTGTTGCTGCTTACTCAGGCGTCAAGTCCGGGAGGTGGATGGGGTCACACAGTCGGTGGCGAGGAGGTCACGTGGGAGGCGCTTTTTGTCCGGCGGGCGCGCGTGCCATGGCGCTATGTTAGCGATGTGGGGCCAGGCAGAAGCGTCGGCCCGCGCGAACATTGATGTTGCTAGCCGTCCCACGAATTCGTCCAGACTCTCAATCCCGGTATCCCGCTGGATTACGTCGTTCCTCACGTAGCGAGGGGCGTCCATGATGCGACGCAGCGTGATGTTCTGCTGCGTTCTCAGTTTCCGTCTGTTGGTCTCGCTCGTGAGGGCGAACCAAGCTGGGGTAGCATAAGTGAGGATAGATCTAATGTAAGTTTTGTACACGCCCAGCTTGGTGCGGGCGGGGAGGCGGGACGAGAGTACTGGATACAGCAGGTTTCGGGCCACCCTGCATTTATTCACCACATTGGTGACGTGTGACCCCATCGTGAGCCGTCGGTCGATGGTCACACCCAGGTACTTGGCCTTGGGTGTCCACTCGACTTCGGCTCCTTGTAGTTTCAGCGGTGGTGGCAGAGTTCCAGCTCCTGTAACAAGGGCCTGCGTCTTACCCACGTTAACCGACAGCCGCCATTTGGTTAACCACTCGGGGATGGTGTCGAGGGCGCGCTGCATTTTTCGCGCTGCATGACTGGCGTTCATCGATGTTGATATGTATGCCGCGTCGTCGGCATACAGTGCGAGCGTCGTATCTCTGGCGTAGTGGGGATGTCGTCGGTGTAACGTGTGTAACACGCAGGCGATAAGCAGCTGCCCTGTGGTACGCCCGCCATTATCGGGCGGGGGGCGGACAGCGCTCCTTCTACCACCACCCTGAAAGTCCTGTGGGTGAGGAAAGATCGAATCACACTTACAATACGACGGGGCGCGCTGGACTTGGACATCTTGTACACAAGCCCATCATGCCATACACGGTCAAAAGCCTTCTCCATGTCGAGGAATACTGCTACCGCGTGCTCCTTCCTGTTCATTGTAGATGACAGCAGGTGCAGCACCCTCGACAGCTGGAGCGTCGTGCTGTGTTCCGCGCGAAACCCGAATTGTTCCTCGCGTGGCGGTATGTGTGGTGTGAGATGTCGCAGCAGGAGCGACTCGAACACCTTGGAGATGGTGGGCAGGAGAGTGATTGGCCGATAGCTCTCTGGCTTCAGTGTATTCTTTCCCGCCTTGGGCAGCATAATGACGCGCCCCTCTTTCCACGAGGCCGGGAAGGAGCCCGTGCGTAGGATCCCCGTGAACAGGCGCGCCAGGGCCGCTACCATTCGGTAGGGCAGGTGGCGCAGCGCTGTGTTGGTGATCCCGTCGGCACCTGGGGCCTTCCGGGGCCTCGTTAACAAGATGGCGCGTCTCACTGCGTTAGGCGAGAAAGAGATGGGGTCTTCATCGGGAACTATCGGCGCAGCGAAGTATTCCTCCAGGTGTTTCTCCACTGCTGCGACATGTTCGTGGTCTGTGGTCGGGTTCGGTTGGAACTGGCGCTCCAGGTGTTCAGCGAAGACTTCTGACCGGTCCTCTGCTACATATTTCAGCGCCCCGTCGTTGCTCTGTAGAGGGCGTACCGGAGCTGGGGTGTTCTTAAGTTGGTGGCACAACTTGTGTAGAGAGGGCCAGTCGCCCTCCGCGGTGTCAATACGTTCCTCCCAGCTCGCGGTGTTTAGAGCGCTTAGCTCGGCCTTCACTTTTTCCGCGAGTTTATTTAGTTGCGTTTTCATTGTCGGGCAGCGGGCTTGTTGCCACTGCTTGCGTAGGCGTCTTTTTTCAGTAATCATGCGCTTGATGCGCGCCGGTAGGGGCGGCTGGAGCACTCTCCCCTGCGGCTGCGCTATTGTTGCTGCATCTAGTGCGTTTTGGACGCAAGCAGTGACGTCAGCGGCGAGTGTGTCGACGTCTGTGGCGGAAGTGATAGGCCGAGTCGGTGTAGTGGATTCGACCTCCTCCTGGAACCTCTTCCAATCGATTAATCGACGTGGCGCTGGTGGTACCACTCGTGTAGGCATGCCCGATAGGACGACGAGGACAGGATGGTGATCTGACTGTAGCTCGTCGTCCAGCACCTGCTGCGTGACCTGGCAGTGTAGCCCTCGGTGAATCATGATGTCCAGTACGTCTGGCATGTCCGTGCTTCTGTCTGGGTAGTGTGTTGGCGTGTCTGGGCCGGACACAGTGTATCCGAGGGCCTCCGCGTCCGCGAGGAGCCGCCTCCCATCTGAGTTTGCGTAGAAAGAGTTCCACGCTGGGTGCTTGCAATTCCAATCACCGGCGAGGATGGTAGGGTGGTCGGTATTTGTTAAAAGTGACTTGATGTCACTGACATCAAGTTTATTTCCTGGCGGCTTGTAGCAAGCGTATATTTCTATGTCCTCGCCGGCTACGTGTAGCTGGACACCCAGCGCGTACGCGCAGTGTAGTGATGGCAGTGGGAGTTCTTGGTGGACGACTCCTCTCTTTACTAGCACGGCCAGGCCACGGTATCGGGCATTGGACGCGTTTTTCTCATCTTTTCTGTATGAGTGGTAACCTGGGAACTTGTACCTATCTTCAGGTCCCAGGTGCGTCTCACTTATGAGCGCCACGTCGATGCTTTGTTCCTTTAGTAGGTGACGGTGGGATGTGGCCTTTCCCCTGAGGACACGGGCGTTCCAATGGATCATCCTCAGCGGCTTAGGCATTGTGATACAATGTAAGTAAGGCGGCTAAGCCGTCGAGGATGACCTGTTCGACATCTTGCCCCTGCCTGATGAGGTCCATGAGGAGCTGGATGGCACAGGTAGTGAAATTCTTATTTTTTTGAGAGTTCATTTCTGTGTTTTGTGTTGTTGTGTTGCGGTTGGTTGGCTCAATAATTCTAGTGCCAGCGGATTGGCTGACACTATTATTAGTTCCACTTTGATCCGCTGTGTGGCGCTTGGTTCGCATGTTGGCGGCGCTAGTGGTAGGTTGCTGTCTCACTACCTGTGTTGTTGTTGAGGCAGGGGCTGCCTCAGGGGTGTCTTGTGTTGCTTGAGGGGTAGGTTTTCTACCCTTACCCCCCCTCTTCTTCCTCCGTCGTGTGGAGGTAGTTTCGCCTCGCTGGGTGGGCCCGTTCGCTGTCGCCATCAGTGTAGCGCCTTGTGCCTCGGTTTCTAGCGTGGCTACTGTCGGTACCTCTTTTTGTAGTTGGCGTGATGTCGTTGTGTTTGTATTTGTAGAGATGGCGACTGTGCCCGCCCGCCTGTTTTTAATCTCTTTCTGGAAAATTGGGCACTTTATGTTGTTGGCGGGGTGAGTGCCCTTGCAGTTTGCGCAGGTAGCGGGTTCTTCTCTGGGACGTGGGCAGTCTCTTGCCGTATGTCCTTCCCCGCACCTTACGCAGGCGAGCGGTCGGTGACATTGGTGCGAGCTATGTCGAAATTGCTGGCACCGGTGGCATTGCGCGGGCCCTCGTTTCCCACGCCATGCCTCTATCTTCACGCCATTCATGTACATGAAGACAGAGGTGTCGTAGATGGCCCGTACATTTTCTGTCTTATTTAAGACGGCGTGGAAAACGCAGCCGGGTCTGCCCTGTCGTGCGTTTATGTGACGCACGTACTCCGGCTCATAACCCAGCGTGCGTAGTTCTTCTTCAATATCTTGGGGGTCCGTGTCTGCTGGTAGCCCTCTTATGGCCACTTTCAGTTTCTTTTCAGCTGGTAGCGAATACGCGAACCAGCTGATTCCACTTTCCTTTTCCAGGGCGGTCAGGTACCTCTGTACCACCCTGTATTCGTCTTCGCTTTCAGGTGAGAAACGGACTCCCTGTCTGAAAGGGCGGGCATTCGGTGGTCGTCCCAATGTGGTCGCTAGCGCTCTGAAATGCGTAGCCCAGTTTGGTAGTTTGTCTACCACGAGTGGAGGGTAGCGTGGGCGCTTCTTTTTTGCCGGTTGTCCGGCTTGGTTACCCGTGGTAGCTGGGTTGGGGGTTGCGTCGTGTGTAGGGGTAGGAGTGGGTACTCTACCTACCCTAGTGTTGGTTGTGTTGGTGACAGAGGAGGTGGATGACGATGCCGGCGAGTGGCTACGTCTCACAGCGTCGGCGAAGGTGGGCGACCTAACATTACGCTGCTCACGCTCAGATATACGCTGTGAGTCTGCGCAGTAACGTTTCGCCTCTTCCTCTGCCGTCTCGTCGGGACTGTGGCGTCTTCTGAGACCCCTGCCCCCCGATTGAAAATCGAAATCGAGTTCCATCGACGGGGTAGGCGTTGTAGGCGTTGTGTAGTCGTCAAACTCCATTTCTGCCCCGCGCCCTAGCGACGCGAGCGAGATGTTTGACCCACTTATAGGTGATTGGGTGGATCGTGGATCGTAGGCTGGAGAGTCGGCCGCTGATTGGCGGGGCGGGGCTGGCGAGCCAGTAATGGCGGACGCTAACACCAGTGGTGCCACCTGGCGGATTGGTTCGCGATTTTTCCGCGGGTCGCGGGTGTGTTTTTCGCTATTATCTTTTGTTATAGTGCCTGCTTGCGTTGGGCGATGCGCGGGCTGTTGAGTGCGTGGCGCCGGTATGAGGGCTGGCGCTCTTTGTGCTTTGGGCCCTTTGGCCTGGGAGGTGTATGGGGTGGTGCGCGATGTTTGTGCGCGAGGTGTATCGTTGCGCGATAATGCGCGCACAGAGAAGGCAGGGGCATCATCTGTGCTGGGTTGTCGTGTTTGCTGGGTGTGTGGACGCGTTTGTTGAGTAACGGCGCGGTCCACCGATTTTTTGCCAGTGAGGGTAGATGTAGGTACCACCGAAAAATTATTTTCCGGGGTCCTTACGGTCGCCGATTTTCGTTCCGCAGGGATCGGAGTTTTCGACGGTGGTTGGCACGTATTATGGGCACTGTACCTGGGTTTAGGTGACTGCGCTGGAGCTGTGGCGCCAGCGGCACTTTGCCTGCTCGCGCTCCTCGGTGCTTCTTCCTGTTGGCTGCGTCTTGGTTCCTCAGTCGGCGGCGCATCAGACGCCACGGTCCCTAGGTTAGGGAGCGAGGCAGTCCGATCCATCGACGGGCGAGGGTTGTGGTGGCTGGGGGCGCCGCGACCCGGTGGGCCGCGGGCGCCAGGCGATGTCATCTTCTTCACTTTTTCTTTCTTCTTTTCTTGTTTTTGCTAAAAAGCATGAAAAACTACGGGCTAGTTTTTCCGCGACCGCAACAACGACTTCGCGCAAGCAAAAGCCGTTGGGCAGCTAGGAGGTCCGCCCTGGTTGCCTCCGACAGTATAAATTGAAAAATCTATACTATCGGCGACAAAGAGGGTAGACTAATGGCGATCCGTGCAGAGAGTTTTAGTGCTAGCGTATACGTACGTGCGCACAAGTCGGTTAACTAGGACGTTCCTAAGCGATGTCGGTAGGTGAAAAAACCTTTTATAGTAAAGCTCGTAACTAATTTTTGTTCATGTTTTTGAGACACTAAAATTATATTTTATGTGTCTATCAGTATGTAATAGAGTCATATAGTTTAATAACGATAAATTAGAAGCATTAATATGCATACTGATTGTGTTATTACGGAAAGAAACAAGTATTTAACTCCGTAAACACAACCGCCATCCACGGCCGATTAGTTCACAATGTCCCGTAAGATGGCGGCGCTTTATATTTATACTAAAACCAGTCGGTGTAGAATTTTGATAACTTTAAACTCATGTTTTAGGGGCTTTTACATAGTTTATAGTGCGCATATAGCGCTTTTGTGTTAGAATTATACATAAGGTACCTTAGTTATATGATAAATGTATAGGTTTAAGGAAATAAAAATATTTTGTTTACTTATTTTAGACCCCCCATTTTGAGCAGGGTACCAGATAGTACTATAGGTATTCTATTCACCAACCAATCAGATTGCTTCCTTGCACATAATTGTTTTGTTAGGAAACACCATCTAGGTGTTCTAGATAGGATGGCTAGATACCATGACTGAGAAATTATACATAATAGCAGTACATGGCCATGCATTTTCACTCTAAAAAGGGAAATAAATATACATACATTTTACTCAAGTAAGTGTTTAGAAAATTCGATACAAGCCATTTAGCGCTTCTAGGTGACCTAGAATTTTGTCTAGGCCCTATAAATAGATAGCACCTATGTAATTCTAGTGCATGGACATCACTTGCTTGAAATAATGTGTCTGTGTATGCCGGCATGGACGTTTCTATGCGTCTGCCGATGGGTCACTACGTCCAGGGACACTTGGTGCCTGGTCAGTTACTCAGGCAGGCGCCTAGACTCAGTCATGACACAGAGCTAGTATATAGGTGTATATAACGCACACAGACACATTAAAGCTGTGAGACGACGTAAGATTTCGTATTCGGCCGCTTCCCGGCACCTTAAGCTGCAGAAAGGCTGGTGGTACACCCATCAGGGTACCGCCATTAGACAGCCTAGTCTTCCAGCTACCCAACCACACTTCCGCAAGGGGCTTAGCTCTGGTGGTTGAGGAGTTACACGACCTGACATAGTGCGAGGTTACACGGATTTGCTATGTAAACAAACTTGTAACAAAGGCTAACTAATCGGGGGCTGGACATGTAGCCACCGAACTTCTACCTTGGGATAGCCCATCACGAGGGCTACCCGGGGGTGAATGTTACTTGAAAATCCACCCAGCAGTCTGAGTAGGAATCGAGTTTATATGCCAGGATCAGGGGCATAAGCTAACTTCTCGCACCATTGCGCGGCTGTACGCCTGAAGGTTTTGAATACAACCGTGACACTTATGTGTGTCGACGGCCCAGTGGGAGGGCCCCAAGTCCCTCGCTGGTACCCTAGAGCTAACATGTCTAGTTTTAGGAGAAACTCGATTGTGAAGCTTCAAACTGGCGGGAATTCCCTTTCTTTGACGTTCTCCTTACGAGAACTCCCTGATGGTAGGGGCTAGGGACCTGGATCAAAGACCGGAGGGAAGGTCTCCTCGAGACCTATCCAAAAGTTTCACCAGAATCGGTCCAGTGGAAGGGTAGTTCCTGTCAGTTTCAAGCTACGAGTCTTAGCATATAATTTTTTAGAAATAAAAGTTTTTGCGGTCGGAATGTTGTGGTCCTCGTCGCAGTCGAGTTTGCCTGTTTAATAGTGCGCAGGCGCGTGAACGTATCGTAGCCATTATTTCACTTAAAGTATTTCCACGCATCATTGCGCATCGAGGACCATGAAGGAACGTCGCTTCTGGCCATGAACAAATAGTTTTTTATTTAACCTGGACATCACGTTTTCACCTCAACCTACTTGCCAGCCTTCAAGTGTCTTCAAGGTCCATAGTTACCAGATGACAACTGAACAATAGGTGCAAGGGGCGTCAACGCTTTCAAGCAGGAGCCTTACAACCTCCTGATTGCCTGTCGGTCTTGGACGATCACGTCCGTCCCGTACAGTGTGCAAATATTAATACAAACTTGGCATTAAACAATAACAACATTCTGTAAAAAATGACAATGCTGACATAAAAAAATAAATTAAATTTGATTGATTGATAACATAACATGAGCCCTTTTCCTTCTCCCCTTTGTATGTAATTTTGTTTTGTTATTAGTCATAAGATTAGAAATATTCAGTTGTATATTTTATTAAGTTAACATAATTAGTTCATAAGGAAATAGATTGGAGTAACAAACAAAAATGTCAAATATTCAGTTATTTAAAATAAACACAGTATAATGTCAACGTAGGTCCAAAAATTATAAATAAAAAGGCAAAAAGAATTACATTATCAAAATAATTATTACATTCTATACATTTCAGATTAAATCAATTTGTAAAAAAAAGAACATGTCAATTTAAAATGATTCTATTAAAAATTCATTCACATCATAATATGCTTTACTAGCCAAAAAAGTTTTCATTTTCCTTTTAAATGCTTCTACAGTTAGCTCTTTCCAGCTATTGGGAATATGATTGTAAATAATGGGCGCCATACAAAAAACACTCTTGCGCATAAGTGCAGTACGAGAGCTATGTTGACAGAGTTGACTGTTATCACGTCTATTTCTAGGAAACAGGTCTGCCATGCGGGGAAATAGATTAGGATTTGTTTTAACAAATACCGCTATTTCAAATATATAAATTGAAGGTAAAGTCATGATGTTGTGGCTTATGAAAAACGGCTTGCAGCTATCAGTAATTTTTAATTTAAATAAGGATCTGAGGCATTTTTTTTGGGCTTTAAATGCGATATCTCTATCCGTAGAGAGTCCACAAAAAATAATGCCGTATCTGATAATGGGCTCTGCTATTCCGTAATAAGCGGTTAATAGGGCATCAGTCTTTAGTATCCGAGATAGTTTATATAGTGCGAATGCACTGTTACTTAATTTTCTGAGTCTGACGGAGTTCTCAGAGTTGCGGAGATCATGGTCGGAGATTCGGTTTTGAAGCTAGCAGTGGCTAGTTTAGCACGCTTGCCCATTTATTAGCGGACATAAATCCTTATGTCTGAGACGGGGGGATTTTACGAACGCATCGTTCGTTCATTCTTCTTAATCTGTGGTCTGTTGGCTGTCATCCAATTATGACAGCGAGTGAGGGTACTAGACGTTTGACACTTGAACTTGGAAAAGTGAGGCCAAACGCACGCGACCGTTTTTAACCCCCGCCGGAAAAAGAAGGGGTGTTATAAGTTTCACGTGTGTTGCTGTGTATCTGTGTGTCTGTCTGTGGCATCATAGCGCCTAAACGGATGAACCGATTTCGATTTTTTTTTTTTTGTTTGAAAGGTAATTTTATCGATAGTGTTCTTAGCTATGTTTGAATAAAATCGGTTCAGCCGTTCAAAAGTTATGGGCATTTTACTGTTTGAATCGGGGTGTTTTCGCAAGATAAATGCGTCGGGGGTTTTTTAAATTGTGAAATTTTACTTGTTGAAGGGTTTTGTTGAATAAATTGTAATTTCTAAGTAATTCACCCATCTGATATAGAATCTCTAATAGACATTCGCGATTGGTGTAGTGTATCGTCCGTGCAGTCGTATTTGTGCATATTTCGCGAGACAAGCTGCTTTTGCCGGGAACGTGTATGTATCTGCTCGGCAGCTGGACCCCGGCTCAGAACGCGTTCGTGCCCCTCATCCCAGCCTTGTCCTTTATTATAGGACCGCCAGGAATAACTCAGGTAAGAGCTCAGCCATAAACAACAAACCCCTAGCTTTCCACTGCCACGTACCGTGGTTTCGTGGGTGCAGTCCTGAGTATCCTGGGGTCGCAAGACTGCTATGGGCCCCAGTCTTCGGCCCTTGGTTGTTATCTGCAGGCCTGTATTTAACATAAACTTAAGACCGGCTTCAGACGTCGTGGGCAGCTAACCAGGCAGCAGCTCGGACAGGAAGTCGTGGAATGTCCGAGGTAGGCAGGTGATCAGGCAGCAACGACGGACATGCAGGCAATCGGGCAGGTAGGCAGGTCAGCAGACAGGACGTGGCACGGTGTGATAGTACGGCTGATGGTGCACTATCAGTGTGTGCACCTAGTCAGCAGGTCGGTAGATGAGTAGGCAGCAGGAATCTGCGCGTGCTGAAACGGGCGCGCTGTGGTCTCGCGCGTCACTGTAGACTTGACCGACACAGCTCATACACCACGTGCAGTAGATATGCAGCAAGGTGTTTCGGGGAATCAGACTGTGACGTTACACGCCGCAGATATGCAGGTACATGGTAGGCAAATTATACACGGTATAACACAAAAATAATATATATTTAAACTAGAGCACTTCATAAATTATTACACAAGGTAGATTTAAGGCTTTTAAAGAGTTTTAAGAATAGAAAATACACTTCGTAGTATAGTACTCAGTATAACCGTCTGTCGGTGTTCCGCCCAGATTCTAGACCAAAAAAGCTGAAGCCCGTTTTTCACTCGTTCTCCATCCCTTCTAAATTTTAAATTCAAATCTCAATGAGACCAGAACGAATAAAAACGGCTTTACAAAGGCGGGTCAGCCTGCGCTGACCTTACAATAATGTACAACTAGCTTAAGGAAAGGTCTAGGTAGTCCATGGTACCTATGGTATGTCTATGGCTTTAAGAAAATAAAATAGACAGACAGATGTCATGTCAGATGAAAATGTCACAGTAGAAAAATATTGCAAGAATTATAAATTACGAATATAATTTAAGTTTTAGATATTTAAAACAGTCAGAGATAACTAAATATGCTTTCCAGATGTAATAATACAAAGAACATATAAAAATGAGTTACACAAGTTGATACAATATCAAAAGATGTGAAGATGGTATGTAAAGTGTTATAAAATCGTAAGTAGATGTGGAATAATGGAGTAGTAGTGCGGGCGCACGGTTGGCGCGGTGGTTGAGCGATTTACTGCTGCGCTGCGTGTCGCGGGTTCGATTCCCGCACGGAACAAATATTTGTATGACCTACAGATAGTTGTTCCGGCTCTGGGTGTTGTGTATGTGAGTTTATATGTTTGTAAACGCACCCACGATACAGGAAGAAATTCCTAGTGTGGGGCAACGTTTTTATAAAAAAAAAAAAAGAATAAATACCACAATGTAAAAGAAAGGTGCAAGAAGTTTCTTTGCACTTTGGCCACAAATGCAAAAAAGATAGCCTGAAAATTTATCGATTCTCAATATGATGAACAATTTAACACCTGTTGTTGCCACATCGCATATTAAGCCCAATTTAATAACTATATTGGAAAAAATCACCGAAGTTCAGTTTGTGGTAACAAAAATGACGTCGAATCAGAATGGCATCAACTGCAAAATAAAACATGGACACATGTGTCATTGTGTCAAATTCGTCAGCTACATTCTATGCAGAAGTATATGACAATTGCGATGCTGGTAAACTGCAAACGATTTGAAAATATATCAAAATTTGCTTTAGCATTATTGACGCTGTCTGTTTCCAATGCCTCTGTCGAGCGTGTCTTTTTTATATATAGGACAATCAAAAATAAACTGAGGAACAGATTATACCTTAAAATGCTACAGAGTATTTGAGAGTATCATGATGGTACAATTTTCCTTAAATCAGGATTACGGATCCTGTATAAAATTTGTGTCCACTATGGACATGATCTAGAAAAATGAGACGTCAAACGAAAACGAGAAACAGGATAATGATGCGGTTCTGGAAATAATTACCAACTTTGCATGATTGTATTGATTCCATAAAATATTTTACTAAATATGTAATTGGGGTAGCCGGGTTCACTCCGGGGATTCTTCGCACCCCTTGCCACGCCATCGCCTCGACCGCTACCGTAGTCGAGGGTAGACGGGCTGCCGGGTACTCGGGGCCGTTTTTCATTTGTGCTATTCATTTAGTTTGGGGGGGGTTTGCCTTAATCGCCACGCTTGGCAGGCGGGTTGGCGATCGCAGTTTGTTGTTGAAGAGCACAGAGAACGCTGCTGCCCATTCTCTGGTGTATCCCTTAGTCGCCTCTTACGACACCCACGGGAAGATATGGGATGGTGAGATTCTTTACGTCCGACACCATACGGAACGCTCTGAGACGTGGTCGCTCACAATGGGCCTCATCAGAAAGCTTACAGTCACGCAAAGGGCAATGGAGAGGGCTATGCTCGGAGTATCCTTGCGTGATCGAATCAGAAATGTAGAGATCCGCAAGAGAACCAGGGTTACCGACATAGCTCGAAGAATTGCCAAACTTAAGTGGCAGTGGGCAGGGCACATTGCTCGCAGAACGGATGGCCGATGGGGCAGAAAAGTTCTGGAGTGGCGACCGCGAACCGGAAGACGATGCGTTGGAAGGCCTCCCACCAGGTGGACCGATGACCTGGTGAAGGTTGCGGGGATTCGCTGGATGCGGGACGCACGGGACCGGTCAATGTGGCGACGCTTGGGGGAGGCCTATGTCCAGCAGTGGACGTCTTTCGGCTGATATGATGATGATGATGATGATGAAATATGTAACGTTTTATTTATGAGCAACGAAATAACTTAGGTACAAGAGAAGTATGTAAGTACATATAAAATTCTATTTAGGGAATTTTAGGGCAATTTTTAAAAAAAACTTGTGGTTTTTTTTTGGTAAAGGTTGGTAACACTGAAAAAATGCCTCATGTCCATATTCAAACAAAACCCTAAGGCATGCAAATTTCTGGGCAAAATATTTATACTGCTTTCTCCATCAACTTTGGGGACCCTTTTAAATCAAGCAAATATTGGTTACAGTATAAATAAGAATGTGTTTGCAAAATTAAAAGACAAGAGCAGATAAAATTGAAACTGTTTACCGACTATGCGTATTTCTATTTGACGAAATGTTTCTAAAACCTAGTCTCACTTTCAATACTAGAAAAGATACAGTAACAGACTTTGTAACGGATGGAAAAGAAACGCGCCCATTTTTTGCGAATCATGGTCAGGTTTTTATGGTACGTGACCTTATTAGAAATTATAAGCAGCCAGTTGCTTATACATTTTCATCAGAAGCAACTAAGGATCCAAAACTAGCAATACAAATTAAATCTGTTATAAAGGAACTGCAAGATGCTGGTTTTATAGTGTTGGCTATTGTTTGTGATCAGGTGGCAAACAACAAAAGTGCCATAACAATAAAATTCAAATAAATGAACAAGAAATAATCCTATTATACTATGGTGGAACAATAACCTATTGGACCACCACCACCACGCCGAGTTGCCAGCTTGTCGGTCTTTTATCGGTTGCATTTCGGGGAGTGTGCGATGGAATTGCATGATCTAATTCCACCAAGCCCGTTTCATCATCGGACTACAAGACGTACGGCGATGCGCCATCGCTACATGGTAGACATACCACCCATACGCACTAAACGTTTTGGAAATACTTTCATTATGCGTACAGCTAATGAGTGGAATTCCCTGCCGGAGTCTGTGTATCCCGATAGCTACAATCTAGGAGTCTTTAAGTCAAGAGTGAATAGGTTACTTCTAGGCAAGCGTGCTTCACCGTCGACCACATCATCGCTTACCATCAGGTGAGATAGTGGTCAAGCGCGAGCCTATAATATATGTCGCCGCGTAGGCGTGAATTTGCTAATTTATTATCCTAATTAATCGTTTTAAGTGTCTATGTCTATTTAAGTTGGGTTTTGAGTTCAGCGCCATCTATTGGCTCATTGTGGAATCAGTATTGGTTCATAATTCGTATGCTTATTTCAATGTTTAATTAATACGAGATGTTTAAATTAAACAGGAACACTTATTGTAGGACTTTTGGATTTGTTCTCATTTTAACTATTGCACATTTGACGAAGTAAATGTGTTTCATTATGTTATTCTTATTAAGTTGTCAAACAATGGCGGATGTTATAATTTCTATGACCAATAACCAGATTTAATAATTTAATACGAGAACTAAACAAATTTGAGTAAATGATTAAATACTAAGAAGTCATAAGACTATTTTACACAGCTATGTAATAATGAGAAACTTTCTAATTAGTAAGATTGTTAGATCACCGGAAACTTGAATAGTTTTGTTATTAGATGACTATTTCAATAATAAACTACAAACCACTTTGTATTTGTGAGTATTGAGGTTGTTTAATGTTAAAATAATTAACTGATCAGCATTTTAGTATTGTTTGCTAACTTTACTCAACTATCCAAGTAATTAGTGTCTAAACAAAAACAATATGGAAGTCCCGCCCATTGTTGAGTACGTGCATGGCGCGTACGGTGCATGGTGTGTGTAAAAAAATAATAACTGTAAAACTGTTTAATAAATCTGCTAATTGAATAGATGTTTGAAAACCTAATAAACATGTAACGTTAATTTGTCATAAAGTGATTGTGTAATCTATAAAAACATTTAAAAAGAGTATCCTGGAGTTTCTGGCTAGGTCTTCTCCAGCGACCGACAAAAGTTTTGGACCTAGCAGGCCACACGAATTCACGATGTGGTTTTAGCTTCAAGTTCATTTGAAAACTCAAAGTGCCTGTAACTAAATCAAATAAACACTCTTGAGTTTCAATCCAGTGTTGTGTGTTATTGAAGTAACCCGCTCCAGTCAAGAATAAAGGAATTGCCTCTAGACATTGGGGTTAAAGATGGCGGTCCTACGATACATAGGTACTTCGACGTGACATCAGAATTGGGCTCAGCTCCCACTATCGCCTTCTGCCCATGCTATGAAAGCCATCCGAAGAATTTTGTACAACATCGCCAGCGCCGAGGGTATGGCAAAAGATTTTCCTATGATAATTTCCAAGAGTAAGCGATGCCCAGACATAGGCGAAAATAACTGGAATATTTTTACGTGAACGATCTGAACTCTATTGAAACGACAGAAGAAGCTACTGACTAGTGGCATGGATGCTGTCCTACACCATTGTGGCCAAAACTTTATACAGCACAGAATGACCGAAGCAGCTAAACGAACAACTTGATCTGTCCATTGATAGATTCCATCATGGTTGAGGGGAGTATTCTTTTTTTTTTTTTTATGTAACTTAACATTCTTAATTATTTTCATCATACAAGGCAAGGTCAGTGACCTTTTGTGTGACAATTTTAATCAATCTGCCTAGTCTTTTCCCAACCAAGTCCGGGACAGCTTCCATTCTAACTGGATTCAGCTGAGTACCAGTGTTTTACATGGAGCAACCAAAACCCAGTAACTGGGTAACACAATACCCCTTACTGACTGAGTGGTCCCTGCTGTTGTTTGTGTGGCAATTTGTGGAATTAAAATGAATGAAACGGCTTAAATTACTCCATAAAATAAGACAGCTGACTAGGAACTCAATGTTATTGTTTAAATATGGTTCTTTTGTCTTAAGAATTGCAATGGCTCAGTTATTTGAGAAATTTTATTTTATTTGAGGAGTATGTAAGGATCGTAGCAAGTGGCAATCTGTGGTTGCTGCCTATCCCCATGGGGACAAGGTGTGAGTGTATGAATGTTAAACAATTCAAAGTACCTACGTTGAGTTTTGTACCGGACAAAAAGTAACAACTTATTTTTATAGCATTCATTACATTTAGGTAGCTAAAACAAAAGTTTAGTAGGTAAATAAGTTAAGTAAGTTACAGAATGTATGTGCAACAGAAGTAGTAAACATTTGGCAGAAAGTGCCATGACATATTCATGTTGATGCACTAATTGGCATTTTTGCAATTTATTGTTTTTACCCGACTACCAAACGGGGTTTATTATTGAATAATGTGGAACCCGTTGCATGTCATACCTTTTTTAAAGTAAAGTAAGATAAGAAAATGTATTAACACATTCCTTAAACATGAAAAGCACAACAAATAAAAATAAAATTATAGTGTGCTCAAGAAAATACTTACAACGATTTGCATTTAAGTAGCTGGGGTGAGAATAATTGTTTGGTTACAAGACTAAACAATATTTAAAATATTATCTAGTGGTTTTTGTAGAGTGAGTATGCATCTAATATAAATGTATTTGTATGAATGGGTGAAAGGGTTGTGATACACCTGGGTTAGTCATTACAAACTTTATAATCAGGGTAAGTATCAGCAGAGCTTCAGTTCATGCATAATCATAATATAATAATAAATAGTCATAAGCTGATAGCCACCTGGTAACTTTTAATTTACAAGTAGGTACGCTTAGTATGTGTGAGTAACCTATTATGTATGGACCTTGTGATTTTTGGTAAATTAATGGTCCTGTGTATGTAAGACATATTTGAGTGAATCTAATGTGATTACTGTGTTCCATCTTATCTGTCTACATGATCTGGTAGATTTGTTTTGGCTATGGGGTTCTTGACAGTGATAGCGCTATAAGTTAAATCTAATTAAAAAATTGTCTGACCCTACATTCTTGGTTCAGACTGTCAGTTGGATACTGATGGGGCCTTTTATAAGCTCTAAGATTTATGCTTGTTCAAGTTAAGTTTGTTATAATAAAGTTTATTTAATCATTCAATATTTGAGAACCTTCCTAATGAATTAAATCTCACAATGGGTTTAGTTGAATTTTACTTGTTATGGTACATGGGTGTAAATAGATTAGTAATTTCTGACAGATTTCAAAGCTTGTTATTGGATGCACTTGCACAGAATAAAAACAATCAAAAGACAGGTTTGTTTTTTGATAATTTGTCACTTTTAGCATTCAATAACTTTCTTTTCTTTTTGCAACTTTTTACCTAGCTTGTATTCAAACTTGTTCACACATAAATGTTTTGTAATGAAATAGGTTTGTAATAGGTGTGTAAATAGGTTGTTGCGTGTGTGGTATGCAAACATGCATCATTAAAAGTAGTTTTCAACATGTTTTAACATTAATCTTTAGCTAGTGCAAACACCGTCATAAGTAATGCAGCAATCTTCATAGTTATTCATTTCAGTGTCATCAGATTCTAGTTAACTTTGAATTACTCACTTACTATTTCAAAACAATAACATAATTTAATTGTTATCAGTACTAACTCCTACTTATTTAAATATTAATAGGATCATCTTTTCTTTTATTATTATTTATCTGTATACCTTCTCACATTCCAGATTCCTGTGTCATATCAAAAATCAAAATGGTTACCTACATAGTCAAGTATTATCAAGGATGTGGAAACAAAACTAAAAATACCTGGTTTGCAAGTGACCGTGTCGCCGGGTCAGGACCTTAGAAGCTACCAACATACATACAAGCCACCAAATAGAGGTCAGCTGAAAAATGACTTCCAGCCCAACATAACTAAAGTAAAAGGTGAGAAGTTTTCAAACTATCTTCTACTCACCTCGCTAACTGATACGGTGTTGTTGTATCAGAAGGCTCAACACAATAGCCATGTCGAATAACTACATGACGCTTGTGCATGATACTACCATGCAACAAAGTACTTTTAAATTATTATTCCTGGGTTCAATTCCTAGGTTGGGCAAAATTTGTTTATGGGGTTTTTCCAATAGGGATTCCTCTGTAGCAGCCCAGAGTTTTGAAATTGGTGAACCCCCATGCTTCAAAAAGCATGTTGAGCCATTGGCCTTGTGCACCATAGTACCTCCTTATGCAGATGGCTCAACAGTCAGGAGGACTACTGTTATTATTATGTTTTTGTAACTCGTTTCAGTTTATGCTATTCTATTGTCATATTTAGTCAATTATAAAAATGAATAATAAAACAAGCTCTAATTATTGAGATGTCCAATAACCTATAGCTCTGGAGGCACTTAATAAAATAATAGGTTATATCAACACCAAACTATCAGCATCCATGGAGATGGATTTGAGGTAATAATGAGAACACAATAAACTATCTTATTATGCTGTGGAAGCAACTAAGATTGATAACATAACAAACTATCCTATTGGTATGCTGTGGAATCAAGTAATAATGATAACACAACTATCTTGTTGGTATGCTGTGGAAGCAACTAATAATGATAACACAATAAACTATCCTGTTGGTATGCTGTGGAAGCAACTAATAATGATAACACAATAAGCTGTCTGTTAGTAATCCGTGGAGGAAACTAATAGTGATAATACAACACACAATCTATTGGTTTGCTGTGGAAGCAACTAATAAAGATTTAATATCCATTGGTTAGGCGTGGAGGCCGCTAATGAACAATCTCTCATGTTATCCTGCTGGGTCCACGGTGTATAAGACCGCCCAGAGCCTGGTTCCTTATATCCTGTCAAATCAAAGACTTCGTGCCTGTCACGGAGCAATGATCCTAAACTCCTTAACCTTTAATCCTGTCAAATCAAAGACTTTGTGTCTATCACAGAGCGGTGTTCCTAATCCTATCCTTAAATCCTGTCAAATCAAAGACTTTGTGTCTATCACAGAGCATTACCGTCCCGTGAGAATGAAACTAAACAAAAAACAGCTGATCACAATACTCCTACACTACCTACACTATACTTACCAAATACAAGGCTGCTATGTAAGCCTTCTTATAAGTAGGTATGTGCTCATTAATGCATCAAATATTTTCATTTGAGATAAACTTAATAGTTACCTAATTTCATAAGTATTCAGTGATAAATTGATAACTTAAACTGACTATTACCTATTACAAATCAATGAATATTGTAAGATAATACAAACAATAACATTCTGCAAACAAGATTCAAATTGGACTAAATAAGCTAGCAACTGATTATTCCATGTCAAAAATCTGAAAAAGAAATTGTATGCCTTCATTGACATGACATGTAGCAGTTAGTTGTTTCCTAACAACATTGGTCTTTACCATATAGCAAGTAGAATACCTAAAGCATATAGCTGTGGGTGTAAAAATACATTCAATATTTCCAAAATAAGGCATACTCAGCTTAGATTTATTACAAGCTGTCAATGATAAATAAAATCAGTTGTTATCAGATTCTAAACTTAATTAATACTGTAGGATGATAAACAACAATAATCTGCCGACAAATATTTCTCCGCTATTACAGATAACAACCAAGAAACACAGAGACTGAGGACACCGGAAGGCCCAGAGCGCGAGCCTCCGATCACAATGGCCGTGTCGCCGCGTAGGCGTGAATTTGCTAATTTATTATCCTAATTAATCGTTTTAAGTGTCTATGTCTATTTAAGTTGGGTTTTGAGTTCAGCGCCATCTATTGGCTCACTGTGGAATCAGTATTGGTTCATAATTCGTATGCTTATTTCAATGTTTAATTAATACGAGATGTTTAAATTAAACAGGAACACTTATTGTAGGACTTTTGGATTTGTTCTCATTTTAACTATTGCACATTTGACGAAGTAAATGTGTTTCATTATGTTATTCTTATTAAGTTGTCAAACAATGGCGGATGTTATAATTTCTATGACCAATAACCAGATTTAATAATTTAATACGAGAACTAAACAAATTTGAGTAAATGATTAAATAAGAAGTCATAAGACTATTTTACACAGCTATGTAATAATGAGAAACTTTCTAATTAGTAAGATTGTTAGATCACCGGAAACTTGAATAGTTTTGTTATTAGATGACTATTTCAATAATAAACTACAAACCACTTTGTATTTGTGAGTATTGAGGTTGTTTAATGTTAAAATAATTAACTGATCAGCATTTTAGTATTGTTTGCTAACTTTACTCAACTATCCAAGTAATTAGTGTCTAAACAAAAACAATATGGAAGTCCCGCCCATTGTTGAGTACGTGCATGGCGCATACGGTGCATGGTGTGTGTAAAAAAATAATAACTGTAAAACTGTTTAATAAATCTGCTAATTGAATAGATGTTTGAAAACCTAATAAACATGTAACGTTAATTGTCATAAAGTGATTGTGTAATCTATAAAAACATTTAAAAAGAGTATCCTGGAGTTTCTGGCTAGGTCTTCTCCAGCGACCGACAAAAGTTTTGGACCTAGCAGGCCACACGAATTCACGATGTGGTTTTAGCTTCAAGTTCATTTGAAAACTCAAAGTGCCTGTAACTAAATCAAATAAACACTCTTGAGTTTCAATCCAGTGTTGTGTGTTATTGAAGTAACCCGCTCCAGTCAAGAATAAAGGAATTGCCTCTAGACATTGGGGTTAAAGATGGCGGTCCTACGATACATAGGTACTTCGACGTGAAATATATAAAAAAAAAAAAAAAAACCTTACATTTAAGAGCCGCTCATGAATCTTGGACCAAACAAACAAATCATACGATATTTTGCACTGAGTGACCACACGCTAACATAATATATACTTCCACCCGCGCATGAGCTGGGCCGCGGACCGACCGACAGTCTTCATTCGCTCGTCTGCCGCACCAGTCGGATCGCACCGCGCTAAACATAGTATTATTTTGTAATCTGTTATTTTAAGTGTCCATGTTATTTTAATTTAATTATAATTTTCTAACTGCCTAATAATATTCTTCATCTAGACTCGCATCATTTTTTTAATTCTTGCGCTACATCTTCCACTTTAAGGCTAATATAAACTATAGTACGGGTAGATACCCGATTCGGTAGAAATCAGTGATCATAACGATTATTTACATTGGTGACCCTCGACTACCGCGCATGTTGAAGACTCGAGTTCAGCAAGGAGCACACAGTTTCAGTGAAGCAAGAAGAGTCGTAATTAAACTGGTGCTGGTTTGTTTACATCGGAGCGAAGAAAAGGTAAGCTGTGGTCCAAAACATAAGCGGTGAGCGATTTTATATTTTATTGAAGGATGTCCGATACCGAGAATTTTGCCGATGCTGACGCTAAAGAAGCAGTCATGGCATTCACGGCTGTCTCTGGAGAAGTGTCGAAAATAGGACTGCCATTACGCTGTCTACCTTTTTGTGCGGAGGAACCAGCTTTATGGTTCGCCCAAGTAGAGGGCCTTAATCCTGTAAAGGATAACCTGCGACACGAAAAAAATTTATTCCGTGACTACACAGCTGGCAACTAAATATGCACTCCAAGTAAAGGACATCATTACAAAACCACCGGATACAGTCAAGTACCAAAAATTTAAAAGTGAACTAATTAATAGCCTGTCTGCTTCACAGAAAAATATAGAAAACACAGCATCAAGAAGTAGCCTATGTCCTTTCCAAATTTGGTATGGAGATAGTTTCAGACCTTGAGAAGGACATAGGCCTACTTATATTTGCATAAAACTGGAAAGCGGAGAAATGTGGGAGGATGTTAGTTTTGTATTTATTATTATGGCGTCCGATTCGCTTCAAACTTTGCGGCAGTATAGTTTCACAGCACCAAGTATGAAATAGGCTACTAATTTAAAACATTATTTTATTTTATTTATTTAAAATATGCTCGCGCTTGACCACTATCTCACCTGATGGTACGCGATTATGTGGTCGACGGTGAAGCACACTTGCCTAGAAGTAACCTATTAAAGAAAGCCTTATTGGTAAAAGCATATAATTAAGATTAAAACATATTTTTCAGAATTACATACGTAACTGTATATTCACAGATATAGAGTAAATATTATCACTTCAGATATTTATAACACTCATTCACAAACTGAATTCATTATAGTTTTATTAGTACTTTATGGATAACAATATATTTAGTAGTTCAAGGCTAAAATATGTGTCCATCAAATTGACCGCAACCAAAACCAAACTGTAAAACTTAAACAATTCAAGATATATCAAGTGATGATGACCAAGAAGAATAAAAATGGTTTACAGAGGGGGAACAGTCTAGTAAACATATTTGAGAATATTGGCAACACTAGTAAGCCATCCATCTTGTTTTCATTTTCAAAGTTCTTTTCTGTGCCGTATGCGGACGTTGAAAGTCGTTAATTAGGTCGGTCAGAAAAAATCCGAGCTTTGTTACCGAGAAAACACAGGTAAGTTTAGTTTTTATTGCTATTTGACTGAAACTTCTGTGAAGGGTGTCTCCATCTTGATTTCGTTCAAATCACAAACCAGATATTAGGTTCAATTCAATTTGAATACATTTTTTGTACTTGACTTGTTACCTCCTTTTTTGTTACTTTTGAGTGTTATTTAACTTATAAATGGAAAAGAGAGTAACAAAATAGGAAATTATTAGGCAGAGTATTGATTGTCTGATTATGAAAATTTAAAATATAATTTTATTCATTTCAAACTAATGAAGTTTTAATAAAGTTCAATTTTTATTTATCTTTTGAACGCCAGAGCTTACTTAATTGCAAGCACAGCAAATATGTCTTCTGAAGATGAGGTCAGTATGTATAATGTAATAGAAAAAATTATATATGTCACGTCGAAGTACCTATGAATCGTAGGACCGCCATCTTTAACCCCAATGTCTAGAGGCAATTCCTTTATTCTTGACTGGAGCGGGTTACTTCAATAACACACAACACTGGATTGAAACTCAAGAGTGTTTATTTGATTTAGTTACAGGCACTTTGAGTTTTCAAATGAACTTGAAGCTAAAACCACATCGTGAATTCGTGTGGCCTGCTAGGTCCAAAGCTTTTGTCGGTCGCTGGAGAAGACCTAGCCAGAAACTCCAGGATACTCTTTTTAAATGTTTTTATAGATTACACAATCACTTTATGACAATTAACGTTACATGTTTATTAGGTTTTCAAACATCTATTCAATTAGCAGATTTATTAAACAGTTTTACAGTTATTATTTTTTACACACACCATGCACCGTACGCGCCATGCACGTACTCAACAATGGGCGGGACTTCCATATTGTTTTTGTTTAGACACTAATTACTTGGATAGTTGAGTAAAGTTAGCAAACAATACTAAAATGCTGATCAGTTAATTATTTTAACATTAAACAACCTCAATACTCACAAATACAAAGTGGTTTGTAGTTTATTATTGAAATAGTCATCTAATAACAAAACTATTCAAGTTTCCGGTGATCTAACAATCTTACTAATTAGAAAGTTTCTCATTATTACATAGCTGTGTAAAATAGTCTTATGACTTCTTAGTATTTAATCATTTACTCAAATTTGTTTAGTTCTCGTATTAAATTATTAAATCTGGTTATTGGTCATAGAAATTATAACATCCGCCATTGTTTGACAACTTAATAAGAATAACATAATGAAACACATTTACTTCGTCAAATGTGCAATAGTTAAGATGGGAACAAATCCAAAAGTACTACAATAAGTGTTCCTGTTTTATTTAAACATGTCGTATTAATTAAACATTGAAATTAGCATACGAATTATGAATCAATACTGATTCCACAGTGAGCCAATAGATGGCGCTGAACTCAAAACCCAACTTAAATAGACATTAGACACTTAAATGATTAATTAGGATAATAAATGGGAAATTATATGTGCGGCAACAAAAGTTTTCTTTAGCACCTGCAACCTAGCGTCTTTTTTTATATGTGGGCGACGAGTTAATAGAACAGCTTCAATTATATTAATTCATCATCTTTACTACTCCAACAGAATATCAAAAAACCAGCGTCAATTTACGAGCGTAAATTAATATGACTCCGAGCTACCGATAAATATATTTACTTCTGATTTGATAACTCAGCGACTAATGTTGTAAGTGAGCTACTTTATATATTTTAGAGATTCAACATCTGTCTGCTAATAAAATCAAATTCCAGCCTCAAAATTAGCAATCAAAGTTTTTCATTCAACAACTAAATTAATAAATCATATTCTTTTTTCGTGAAAGTTTGCAACACAAGCGCGGGAGTGTAGGTACCTGACGCTCGTTGGGAATCAGAGGGGCGCGACCGGCCATTTGCACCAATGAGCGAGCTCTATTCGGTGCGTGCAGCAACGAGTTCACGTGTATTTGTTTACATTAATGACACGATTAAGGAGTGCTCGTATTCTTATTTGAAAAACGTTTGTGATAGTGGTTATGATACGGATTTGTATCAAAGTATTTATTAAGCATGTTGTCTAATAATGAAGTCCCTTTGTACTGTTCTGATGAAGACTCGGAAGACGTTCAGGAGGTGAAGAAAAGGCGTGGTGAATCGAGGAATTGGATGTTTGTGGAGAAATATTTGAATGTTCGTGCCGCTGAAGAAGTCGTAAAAGTAGAAAATACTTGGTCAATATTAACTACTCATATGACGCTAGATGGAAAAAAACGCTTTTATAGGTGCAATAAAGTACCACGCAAGGGACAGCAGTGTGTTGCACAGATGTATTTGTTATTTGAGGCGAACTCGGACGCGGTATTACTCTATCGCACTGATTGCGAGCATAACCACGATTCCATCAAAAGTAGTTACAGTTTTGGTATTTGCGACGAAACTAAATTGGAAATTAACAAGCTTTTCGACCTCTGCTTAAAGCCGAAAGCCATTTTACACAATCTGAAGAAGATAGATGGACTTAAAATACCTACAAGACAGCAGCTCTACAACTATTTGGCAGATCGCAGGCGTATAAAGTATGGGCCGTCCTCAATTCACCTAGGAGAGTTAGAAAAATGGATAATTAACCGCACAGATGTTCCTG
Organism: Orthosia gothica; assembly: GCA_949775005.1. Taxonomy (NCBI): domain Eukaryota; kingdom Metazoa; phylum Arthropoda; class Insecta; order Lepidoptera; family Noctuidae; genus Orthosia; species Orthosia gothica. The sequence goes on from CATKRY010000097.1 coordinate 35,837, forward strand.
ACGATGAGAATAAAGTTTTTGTGATAGCTTATCATATTTTAGAAAAAGACCCACCTAGCTTCCGCTTCGTTTTGTCTTCTAAGAATTTATTAAAACTGTGCCTTACTGCCAAAATTTTACATGCGGATGCTACCTACAAATTAATCTGGCAAGGGTTTCCTGTTCTAGTAATTGGAACAACGGACAAAAACCGAAAATTTCATCCTATTTGCCTAACAGTATCTACACATGAACGCAAAGAAGATTTTGAAACTGTGTTTAAGGGATTGAAAGACAGCATTTTTTCCATTTTCTCATATGCATTTGACCCAAAGGTTTTGATATGCGACGCCGCAAAAAGCATACAAAATGCTTTTATTGACGTGTTCGGAGAAGAAACTATAGTAAGAATGTGCTGGGCACACGCTAAAAAGCAAATGTGTACGAAATTGGATCAAACAAGTGAGAAAAGTTCACGAAAAGCCATATTGCAAGATATAAACGCATTGCAGTGTGCTACTTCTCCTGCCCGGCGAGCATGGCCTACTGTGACATCGCTTAAGTCACACTTTTAATCACAGTTTGGGCGATAAACTCATTTTGTCTTAAATGCTAGCACGGCGGCGTGAGATATTTTCTTGACTTGTGGCATAACTTCTTGACGTTTATTTTTTTCTTTTTCGAAAATTTTCCAATTTTATTGTAGTTTCGGTTTAACCTTGGCCATAAAAACCATATATGTTCTGAGAAGCATAGCCCTAAGACGCACTGTTGCCGAATTATGGGCCTCCGTATCTTATTTTATTTTGCATATTTCCAAAATGATATCTCGAAAACGGTATGTCCTAGGCCAAAAATAACCAAAATTTAGCCCCCCCCTTTGCTACCCCCATGTTAGGAGCATCCCAACATGAATTACAAGTTTTTTTTTTTTTTTACTTTGCTTAGTTTTCGACTCGGTCATGACAAGTTATGATAAAATATGTCATGTCTTACAATTTGTCTTAAATGCTAGCACGGGGCAACCATGTGACAAATTTACAGGCGCGACTTGCTTTTCTTGTTGTTGACTTCATAGTGCGACATAATTTGAATAGACGACCAAATAAAATAATACGTAAAAAAGTATGCCGTTCATACAGCTAAACAACTTTTTAATTTTGTTGGGAATAAATTAATATTTGACCCACGACCATAGACTTATGCACACTTTATTTTTCTTTGTTTGTTTGATTGTTTGTTAGAAAGATATATTTATTGTGAAAAATGTAATAATTACTAAAAAATATAATAGCTTGGACCAATACCGGTAGGCCCCTATTTTTTATATTTTAAATGTTTTTTGGGGATATTATTTAAGAAACATTTAAAAATGTAGAAAGCAAGAAGAATATGGTATAAAAGAAAATAATTATAAAAAAAATAATCATAATTAAAATTAGAACAACAATAAAATAAAATACAAGTATGAAAAAGTAATAATATAAAATTAATTAATAATCCTGTAACATTTCAATTAATTAATAAGCATTGATCACCAATTCACCATACACACAAAATGAATTTATTGCCATTTGGTGCCGTAATTAGAAGGCAAATATATTTTTTTCAACTATAAAATTTTATCACCACCTCCGAACGAAAGTGATACATTTTTCTAAATCATCTGTCAAAATGTGACATCTGTGACAAAATGGGTGCGCCCGTATTAGCAATTAAGACCCGATGAGTCCTAAACAAATGTCAGGAAATTTTCTCACGCCGCCGGTGCTATTATTTAGGACAAAATGGCGTTATCGCCCAAACTGCGATGAAATGTGTGACTCAAGCCATGTCACAGTAGGCCGTGCTCGCCGGGCAGCAACAAGAAAGGCATGTTGCGCCTTTAAAATATGTCACATGTTTGACCCGTGCTAGCATTTAAGACAAATTGTAAGATATGAGATAATTTATCATGTCATGTCACAAATGTCTTGGGTACGCCCATGCTCGCTAGGCTGAAGTGTTTACCGCCGCTTCAAAAGTTTTCTTGGCGAAATGGCATGAGCAAAAGGCATTTATGACATATTTTAAAAAAGAATGGCTCACTAAAAACCCTAATTGGTATTTAGGTGCAACACCTATCTCATCACCTGTGACTAACAATGCTCTCGAATCTTTTAATAGGATTATTAAAGATGAAAATACCCTCCGCGAGCGTATACCGTTGTCCCGTTTTTTAGTAGTTGCAGAGGACATGGTTACTAGCTGGTCACAACAGGCAACGGAAGAACTCTTTGCGACGACACCGGTGTTAAAATTAGCTGACTGGACAGCCGGATATCTATGGGCTAAAACCGATACCAAAATTAGAACAATACTATCAACACCAACAACTAATACCTACCTGGTCCCAGGTGACAACTACACGAGGACTACTTTGACGGAGAAAACATTCAACGATTTTGATGAGTACAAAAATGTGTTTTTTTCTTCTTGGAAAATTACATTACCGAAAATAGAAGAGGAGTGGATTAATGGCCACTGTGACTGTCCAGATTTTCACCGCAAGTATTCTTGCAAGCATTTGGTGGGTCTGGCTATCAGGATGAAACATGCATTTCCGCCGCCAGAAGCAAAAACACAAAAAATAGGTGTAAAGAGGAAGCGTGGGAGACCAGGTAAAGCACAACCTGCGCTGATTATTCAGTGACAAATAACAATGTTATATATTATTTGATTGCCTTACATTATTGTAACTTAGGACATAAGTACAATTATACTTAACATAAAAACCTGTGCTACTGCCATTAAAATTATCTGATTTACAAATAAAATAGTTGTTTGGTTTTAATTTTCCCTAAGGTGTGTCCAAACACAAACAAACACAGAGTTGCAGATGTTTGTTTATGATAACAATATTTTTTGTATGTTCATTTGGGTAGGTATAATAGTCAATTACTTATGGTAACATTATAAATAGATAGGCGAATACATGAAATTATAGCTTTTATTGACCATTATTATATATTGTTTTTTTTCTCGTGGGTAGTTGTACTAGTTACACTAATAAAAAAACGCTTGTAATCAAAATTTAATATAATTTAATATAATAATATTTTACATTAATTCTATGTTATATTTTAGGAGTTCATAATCGGTACCTGCTGGTGTAGCGTTATCTTCCCACAATTTCTTTGCTATAAGGCACTATAAATATCACTTCATCACCATGGATTCCTTGACATGCACTTTGGGTGAACTAAAGGAATTATTCCACACACGCATGTCCATCTTCGAAGCGGAACTGCAGAAGGCCCCTCCGTCACCTGTCACAAGTTCCAGCCTAGCAGCAGAATTCACCATGTTCCGGACTTTTATCTCGCAAGCTCTGAACAGCCTTCAGCGTCAGGTGGAGCTTCTAGCCCGAAGTGTTGACCAAATAGAGATGCGAGGAAGGAGGAAGATCCTGCTTCTGCATGGTGTGAATGAAGAGCAGAAGGAGGATACCGCCAAGGTGGTAGCTGAGGTGGTACGTAAGAAGCTGCAGCTTGATGAATTCACTGTTGCTGACATCAGCCGATGTCACAGGATGGGACGGGCTGTGGCGAATAAAACTAGGCCTATCCTGTTCAAGCTTGGCAGCCTCGCGCTCAGGGACAAGGTTTGGTTTTCGAAAGCCAAATTAAGGGCGTCAGGCATCACCTTGTCCGAATTTTTAACAAAGGGGCGGCATGACATATTCTTGGCTGCAAGGGAAAGATTCGGTGTTTCCAAGAGCTGGACTAAGGCGGGCTGCGTATATGTCCTTGGTCCCAACGATACGCGGCATCGGGTCGAGTCTCTAGCTGAATTAGACAGGATTGTGCCGATTCCCTGTGAACCGGAGCAGAGTGATCACAAAGCGGCAGTGCCAGAGTCTGTTCCGACCGCTGCTGCTATGAAGACCGCAAGGTTAAAACGTGTTGCTGCCATGAAGAAGTGATATCATCTTTCTGGTATTTTACTGTAGGACCGGGTAATATTATTTTCTTGTTTTGTTTCCACCTTCACATAATTATTTTTGTTGATTGAAACTTCGTGTTTACAATTTTATTTACGTCACAAATTGACATTTGTCACTTTATAATACTGTCATTTGAATGTCAATTTTCGTTTTAAAGGGTGCGTTCCGTTTGAGGTAATTTTATTTTTTATGTAAGGATAAGAAAAAGTTTATCTAAAAGATTGATGAACTTTTTTAAATATTGCTCTTTTTATGTTATTTTAGTTCTGCTAACTAGTGTTGCCCGGTCACTCATCTAGATTTTCGTTTTTGTTTTTATTTTTTATACTTGTAACGTAATAACGCAACCGGCAGGTGAACTTGTTATTGTTTTTTGGATAGTTTTATATTTTTATTTTATTTTATATATTTATAATAGGAAATATTTATGTCTACAGATGACAGCAGCGATAATAATAGTTATTTTTCTTTGGCAAGCAACGATGACAGTTTTGTGAGCATTCCTTCTCTGGCTGACAGTCTTACAGCGCAGTTCTCTGATGTTCCGAGGAATTTTAATCTTATTCATATCAATGCCCAGAGTATTCCGGCCCATTTCCACGATATGTTGGCAAGTTTTGACTGTAAAAACATTCACGCTATTCTTGTATCAGAGTCATGGCTTAAACCTTGTCTCCCTTCAACTAGCTACTCTCTTCCCGGTTTCGTACTCATAAGAAACGACAGGGCGGTCGGTGGCGGTGGTGGTGTTGCCATATACCTCCGTGCACACATTCCCTTCTCTGTAGTCCATGTGTCAGCGCAGCCACCGCCATCAAATGCTGGTGAACACCTCTTTCTTGAAGTCGAACTACATCACACGAAATTACTTCTTGGTGTCTATTACTGTCCCTCCTTACGCATCAATTTCTTCTCATCTTTTGAAAAACTCCTAGAACTTCTGGTTCCTTCTTACAGTCATAGCATAATCATGGGTGATTTTAACACTTGTCTCCTAAAAAAAGACCATCGCTCTTCTTCTCTAACTAATGTTGCAGCTTCTAGCAATCTTTCCATTCTGCCGCTAAGTGCTACTCACCATTTGCCAAACTGTACCCCTTCGCTTCTTGACTTGATGTTTGTCTCCTCTCCTGATCGCGTCGCTAAGCATGGCCAATGCTCAGCCGACGCCTTTTCGCATCATGACCTGATTTTTCTTTCATATAAAATACGTCCTCCTAAGGCTAAAGCCAAAATTCTCATGCAACGCAATTTTGGTGGTATGAACACTGATAGTCTTTGCCAGGATGCTAGCAGTATAGATTGGTCTCCTTTGTTTGCCTCTACGTCGGTCGATGAGCAGGTTAATGTCTTCACTACTAAACTCATCGAGCTTTATGATGTCCATGCACCTGTACGAGCTGTTAAAGTTAGACATTTACCGGCGCCGTGGCTGACAGATGAGATCAAAAAGTTATTGCACAAAAAAGCTGCAGCAAGGTCTAAATATAAGCGACGGCCTACTGATGCGAATGGGGACAAATATGTCTCCATCCGCAAGCTCTGCAATAAGATGTGTAGGAATGCTAATCGCCAACACATTCATAACTCTGTCCAAAATGGAGACGCATCCAAAGTTTGGAATTTTCTAAGATCGTTGGGGGTCGGTAAAACGCGACAAGATTCAATCCCTAAAGATTTAGATATCGATGCATTGAATAATCATTTCACAGCTTCGTCCAATTTCGATAGGACAGTAAAATTTAATACATTGGATTATCTTTCATCTCTCCCGACTCCCAGTTATGCTCCATTTGTTTTTAGTCAATTCTCCGCATGTGATGTTAAGAAGAGCATACTATCGATTACTTCCAATGCAGTAGGAAGTGACTGTATCAGCCGTAAAATGTTACTCCCGGTGCTGGACATTATCCTTCCTGTCATTTGCCACATCCTTAACTTTTCAGCGTCTAGCGGTCTCTTCCCATCCTCATGGAAAGATGCGCAGGTAATTCCTTTACCAAAAAAGTCCAATCCCTCATCCTTTTCTGAATTTCGTCCAATATCCGTTTTACCATTCTTGTCCAAAGTCCTTGAGCGGTTAATTCATAATCAAATAAGCACATTCCTATCCAAAAATAATCTCCTCAATCCCTTCCAGTCCGGCTTCCGTCCTGGTCACAGCACCACTACAGCTCTTCTCAACATTACGGATGATATAAGGTCAGCCATGGAAAGCAGTAATCTGACGGTCTTGGCATTGCTGGATTTCAGTAACGCTTTCAATACTGTTGATTACGATGTTTTGCTTGGAGTTCTATGCTCTCTTAATATATCTCCATCGGTGGTTGACTGGTTTCGTAGTTACCTGTTCGGGCGCCGGCAACGTATATGCATCGGAGAGAACTTGTCTTCCTGGTGTAGTACTTCTGCCGGGGTACCACAGGGTGGCGTTTTATCTCCTTTACTTTTCGCAGTTTTTATAAACTCAATATCCAATGAACTAAATTCTTCCTACCATCTTTATGCAGATGATCTACAATTATACTCACGAGCTCCTCTCGGAAAGCTGTCTGAGGCTATAGCAACTATCAATCTTGATCTGGCTCGCATTTGCGATTGGAGCAAGAGGTATGGGCTTCAGGTAAACCCTATAAAGACTCAGGTAATAGTAGTGGGCAGTCCTAGAATGGTTTCTAAGATCAACTGGACGTCTCTTCCCCAAGTTATTTTTGACAATGCAGTAATTCCCTTCAGTGAGAAAGTTAAAAACTTGGGGATATTCATCGACAGGCACTTCTCTTGGACTGCCCAATTGCAAGAAGTTAGCCGTAAGTTGTTTGCATCTGCTGCAATTTTGAAACGACTACGTAATTTTATTCCGACTGCCACCAAGATTGCGCTTGCACAATCTCTTCTTCTTCCCATCCTTGATTATGCTGATGCCAGCTATCTTGACCTTACTCAAGAACAACTCGATAAACTTGAGCGGCTTCAAAATTTTTGTATAAGGTTCATATTCGGTTTGCGCAAATATGACCATGTTTCTGAATTCCGTGTAAAGCTCAAGTGGTTGCCAATTCGCCTTCGCCGGAATACTCATATTCTTTCTCTTTTGTTTAATGTGCTCTTTACTCCTTCCACCCCTCTTTACCTCAAGAATCGTTTTCAGTTTATCTGCGATTCTCACACGAAATCTCTAAGGTCATCAGTTAACTTGCGACTCAAAATGCCAATGCATTCCTCAACTTTCATGGACAAATCTTTTACTGTCCAGGCTGCTCGTCTGTGGAATGCATTGCCTGACCCAATCAAACGTGCACAGTCGTTGCCTATATTTAAAAGACTCATCAAGGAACATTACTTATCGCTGTAATCGTGCTCTTAGTTTGTTGTCATATATTTTGTCTATGATTGTCATACATATTTTTATTTTCTTTCATTGTTTATAATTTAAATATGTATGTATTTATGTATCTATTTTATAGCATATATAATTATCTATTTGTGTTTTTTATTAAGTATTATTGTATCTGTATGTTCTCTGTTGGTATTGTTACACCACTGACAACCCCATGTCATGTCCAGGCAATCACTGTCCATTCCAGGTTGCCTGGAAGAGATCGCGGCAAGCGATAAGGTCGCCCATTGTATATGTTTAGTTTTAAGTTTCTTTTGTTCCTGTATTTTTTGGTGTACAATAAAGTATAAATAAATAAATAAATAAAAATAAAAATTATTTGATGACAATAATAAGGAAATTTTATGTTCAAATATAGTAGATTCACTCATCAATTACTTATGCTAAAGTATAAAAATAAAGGTGACTCTATGAAATTAGAGTACGTTGATATTATTTTATAGATGAAGTTGATACACTTATTAGAAGCTAGCAATGAGTAGACATATCACAAATTTAGTTGCTTAAGAATTATCACCATGTTGCGTCATATTAACAGTAGCTTGTTTTACAATATATGGTCGCTTATAAACCATTTATTAGACGCTAAAAGTTTGTCGCTGACCTATTAATTAATTAGACAACTAAATATATTTGCAGACGAGAATGACATTTTAAAGAAGCTGCCTTAATTAGCTGCCAAATTCACGCCTACGCGGCGACACGGCCATTGTGATCGGAGGCTCGCGCTCTGGGCCTTCCGGTGTCCTCAGTCTCTGTGTTTCTTGGTTGTTATCTGTAATAGCGGAGAAATATTTGTCGGCAGATTATTGTTGTTTATCATCCTACAGTATTAATTAAGTTTAGAATCTGATAACAACTGATTTTATTTATCATTGACAGCTTGTAATAAATCTAAGCTGAGTATGCCTTATTTTGGAAATATTGAATGTATTTTTACACCCACAGCTATATGCTTTAGGTATTCTACTTGCTATATGGTAAAGACCAATGTTGTTAGGAAACAACTAACTGCTACATGTCATGTCAATGAAGGCATACAATTTCTTTTTCAGATTTTTGACATGGAATAATCAGTTGCTAGCTTATTTAGTCCAATTTGAATCTTGTTTGCAGAATGTTATTGTTTGTATTATCTTACAATATTCATTGATTTGTAATAGGTAATAGTCAGTTTAAGTTATCAATTTATCACTGAATACTTATGAAATTAGGTAACTATTAAGTTTATCTCAAATGAAAATATTTGATGCATTAATGAGCACATACCTACTTATAAGAAGGCTTACATAGCAGCCTTGTATTTGGTAAGTATAGTGTAGGTAGTGTAGGAGTATTGTGATCAGCTGTTTTTTAGGGTTCCGTACCCAAAGGGTAAAAACGGGACCCTATTACTAAGACTCCGCGGTCCGTCTGTCTGTCTGTCTGTCTGTCTGTCTGTCTGTCTGTCTGTCTGTCTGTCACCAGGCTGTATCTCATGATCCGTGATAGCTAGGCAGTTGAAATTTTCACAGATGATGTATTTCTGTTGCCGCTATAACAACAAATACTAAAAACAGAATAAAATAAGTATTTGAGTGGGGCTCTCATACAACAAACGTGATTTTAATGAAGTTTTTTGCGATAATGGTACGGAACCCTTCGTGCGCGAGTCCGACTCGCACTTGGCCAGTTTTTTGTTTAGTTTCATTCTCACGGGACGGTAATGCTCTGTGATGGACACAAAGTCTTTGATTTGACAGGATTTAAGGATAGGATCAGGAACACCGCTCTGTGATAGACACAAAGTCTTTGATTTGACAGGATTAAAGGTTAAGGAGTTTAGGATCATTGCTCCGTGACAGGCACGAAGTCTTTGATTTGACAGGATATAAGGAACCAGGCTCTGGGTGGTCTTGTACACCGTGGACCCAGCAGGATAACATGAGAGATTGTTCATTAGCGGCCTCCACGCCTAACCAATGGATATTAAATCTTTATTAGTTGCTTCCACAGCAAACCAATAGATTGTGTGTTGTATTATCACTATTAGTTTCCTCCACGGATTACTAACAGACAGCTTATTGTGTTATCATTATTAGTTGCTTCCACAGCATACCAACAGGATAGTTTATTGTGTTATCATTATTAGTTGCTTCCACAGCATACCAACAAGATAGTTGTGTTATCATTATTACTTGATTCCACAGCATACCAATAGGATAGTTTGTTATGTTATCAATCTTAGTTGCTTCCACAGCATAATAAGATAGTTTATTGTGTTCTCATTATTACCTCAAATCCATCTCCATGGATGCTGATAGTTTGGTGTTGATATAACCTATTATTTTATTAAGTGCCTCCAGAGCTATAGGTTATTGGACATCTCAATAATTAGAGCTTGTTTTATTATTCATTTTTATAATTGACTAAATATGACAATAGAATAGCATAAACTGAAACGAGTTACAAAAACATAATAATAACAGTAGTCCTCCTGACTGTTGAGCCATCTGCATAAGGAGGTACTATGGTGCACAAGGCCAATGGCTCAACATGCTTTTTGAAGCATGGGGGTTCACCAATTTCAAAACTCTGGGCTGCTACAGAGGAATCCCTATTGGAAAAACCCGATAAACAAATTTTGCCCAACCTAGGAATTGAACCCAGGAATAATAATTTAAAAGTACTTTGTTGCATGGTAGTATCATGCACAAGCGTCATGTAGTTGTTCGACATGGCTATTGTGTTAAGCCTTCTGATACAACAACACCGTATCAGTTAGCGAGGTGAGTAGAAGATAGTTTGAAAACTTCTCACCTTTTACTTTAGTTATGTTTGGCTGGAAGTCATTTTTCAGCTGACCTCTATTTGGTGGCATGTATGTATGTTGGTAGCTTCTAAAGCCGGGTCCACATTTGTAGCATTTTGGTGTATCGTATCTCCGTTGCGTTGCATTGGCGTGTATCATGATCGCTAGTTTGGACGCAAGATGATACACGTTAATGATACGCTCCGTGTCTGATACGGCCCGATCCGCACTGATCGCGTATCTTGATACACCTCGTATCTGATACGCGTATCACGATCGGTGGTATGGACGTATTATGATACCGTATCTTCATACTGTATCGCGATACGATACGCGATACACCGCGAACCATCCTGTGTCGGTTTTTCCGCGATCATCAAAGGAGATACGCGTAGTTTTGAACAAGTATGGACTTGAATGCATTTGATGCGCGGTGATTTCCTGTGTTTCGCTCGCCATTTCGTTGTTTGCCAGAGAAAACAAAACATCGTTCAGGATGAGCTGGGATAACGGAAGTGTTATTAAACTTATCGAGGCCTATAAAAATAAAGAAGTATTATGGGATCCCAAAAACAAGAATTACTTCAACAGACTGTTGAAGGCAGACGCTTGGGACGAACTGGAGGCAGAGTTAGAACGTCCTTTGGAACAAATTAAAAAGAAGATGGAATACCTGCTGGCGGCCCTTCGACGAGAAAAACAAAAGATGTTAAAATCAAAAACAACAGGTCAAGGTTAGTATTTTTTAATGAATGATAAGTACTGCTGAATTATAGGCTATTTGTTATCCTTATGTTTATTTTAATTACTTACTAAATAATTAATTAGAATATGACGTTTTTTACTATTTTTTTAAACTTCGCTTTTGTTTTATTATAGGTACTAATGATGTGTACCGATCGTCTTGGTTTGCTTACCCACATATGCTATTCCTGCTCGACAGAAACAAGCCACGTGACAGACTTAATACCGTAAGTATAGTACTATTATTTTAAGAGCCTCCCCTATGCTAACTAGCGCCACCATACAAAAAAAAAAATATCTCATTGATATTAATATCTCTTCTTTAGGGTAATGGTCTGAAGCTGTGGTTTAAGTCTTCGGGCAACCGTCCCTTACACCTTGTATACATAATTCGTACCTATTGTACCTATATATTATTTTGCCACGGTAATGTTCCCACATTACAACAATATTCAGCAATTTGGTCTCTCATATGCTCCGCTGTTAATGTTGCTCTACGAGGAGTATTCGTCAATGGCAAAAACGATGTTAAGGCGCTAACGTCCGCCCTCCATCTTCCGGGTACTATTGTGCCTTCAATCTCAGTATCAAATGTACCTCTCGGTGTATACCTGTTAACAGAATTTGAGCTTCTCCGTAGAAAATTATGAAGGTGGCATATAGTCATCACTATCAACTGAGCCTTTTCAGGTTCAAGCAGCATAGGTTTTCTTAAAACTCTAAATACACTTGACACAATACCGAAAGCATTTTCTACAACCCTTCGTGATCTTGATAGTCTATAGTTAAATACACGTTTCATTGATCCTTTGGCGTGTTGCCCTGAATAAGGTTTCATAATATGAGAGCCTAAAGGAAATGCACTGTCGGCAACAAAGTAATGTGAAACAATGTAATTCGTTCCTTGTAATACCTTCGGGGGTGGAAGATTCAATGAGTCGTTGTCAATTTTTGTCTTCAATATTGAATCGTTAAATACCCCACCATCTGAAATTCTGCCTTGACCCCCAATATCCACAAATAAGAAATTGTAGGAGGCATCCACAAGAGCAAACATTACAATACTGAAAAAGTCTTTGTAGTTAAAAAACTCCGATCCAGAATTAAAAGGAGCCTGCAATGTGATATGCTTTCCATCCATTGAACCAACTACGTTTGGAAGGTCCCACATATTCAGAAATTCTGCGCTGATTTGTTCCCATTCGTGAGGCGTAGTCGGTAACTGTAACAAAAAATCACTATATTATTACATTCAAACTAAAATGTGTCTAAAATATTGTTTATGTATTTATCTATCATTCTGTTGTCAGAAATAATAACTAGTTAAATTGTATATTGAAAAGATCGTGCCGGCGAAACCGACACCCAGGTGATGTCGGCCTCTTTTAAAGGCGAAATGTCACGCACACTAGCCCCGTCAATACAAAGAAATCATTTACGTTTTAACAAGGACTTTAATTAAAGTTTTAGTCTTGAAAATAAAGGATAAGTTACAAATGAAGAAAGTGCTAGTAGCCACTTTTAGCATTTTTTTTATTTATAACTTATCTATAACTACTGTTATTAAATACGAATATTTAAAAAATACGTTTTGTTGTTCTATGATCGCAAAATATTTTAATAGTTCAATTACAGTCCCTGTTTAAACGTAAATAATTTATTTGTATTGGCGTAACGTTGCACTTTAAGTTAAAATAGTATAATCATTTATTTTTGTAGGAAAATTCAACAGAGGACGATGAAAATGAAGAAGTACTCGACAATAGGTCACTTGAAGAATCATCGTCGGTCAATCACCAAGTACTTGAAAATGAGTCACCTAGGAACGAAGTACATGGAAACGAGCTACCCGACACTCCCGATAGTCAACCAGGTGGAAGCCAAGTTACTGGGATGCAAGAGCCCAGGAGCCAAGCGTCCGCAGCCGTAAAATTCAAGCATCCTGTACCAATGAAAAAGGCAAAGAAAAGTGCGTCGCAGAAGGACCCAATCCTAAATGAAGCATTGCAATTGATGAGGTCTTCAGCACAAGCTGCTACTGCTAACCTTGCCAGTACTACTTTATCGCCAGGTATAGCACCCGACCGTTATCAAATTTATGCAAATTATTTAGCGTCCAAATTCCGTACTTACTCAGCGACTACTTTTATGGCCGTTGAACACCATATAAACAATATACTCTTTTCTGCTGATAGAGGACAGTATGACTGGGAAAGGGAAAGATATGAAACCGACTCCAACTCCAGCCGGACGTCTACACCAGCTCCAAATATGAATGTGATGAATTGTGAAAATGTTGCTTCTGATGATGATTTCAGTGACCTTATAACATTTAATAATAATAATAATAATAATAATCTGTAATTCAATACTTTACCAATAAAACATATCTTACCTTTATTTGTTCTTTTAATCCATTGAGAATAGCTTGACAGGTCTCTGGTACTATAAGACTTATTGCTTGCTTCGATACTCTGAATACATATTGCAAACTTGTGAAGGAATCCCCGCTTGCTAGGAATCTCAAAGTGATACTAAGTCTTTCTTTCACTGAAATCGCCTTTCTAAATTTTGTATCAGTTTTTTGAATAGCTGGGCCAATCATGTTTAGTAAATACTCAAAATCAATGGGTGACATGCGAGTGAAGTTTTTGTATTTTCCACTGGTATGTTGAAATTTTAAATCCCGCAGCAATGGTATTCCACCATGTTGTTTTCTGTTTCTAAACACTTCCAGTTCCCACCAACGTCGTCTACGTCTGGACTTTGCTTTTTTTGAAATAAAATGAATTATAATATAACTGGCGCACGTCACTGCTAAATTCTGAGCAATTGCGTACGATGACGCTGAACTGTTTGCGAACGAAGACATGACTGAATTAGTACGAGACGAGATGCGAGAGGGGAAAGAAAGACACGCGTATCAGGAAAAGATACGAGGATCGGAGAAAAAGTTGATATCGTCCATATTTGTGAAACTAAAAGCCGATACACTGACACGATACAGTATTAGCAAGTATGGACGCGTATTTTAACAAGATACGGCAAATTTATGACGTGGTTAAAAATGCGCGTCCATATATAAGATACAAATACTCGATACAAATACTCGATACAAATACTCGATACGATATGCGTGATCGTGCTACGTCAGGATGCTACAAATGTGGACGCAGCTTAAGGTCCTGACCCGGCGACACGGTCACTTGCAAACCAGGTATTTTTAGTTTTGTTTCCACATCCTTGATAATACTTGACTATGTAGGTAACCATTTATATTTTTGATATGACACAGGAATCTGGAATGTGAGAAGGTATACAGATAAATAATAATAAAAGAAAAGATGATCCTATTAATATTTAAATAAGTAGGAGTTAGTACTGATAACAAATAAATTATGTTATTGTTTTGAAATAGTAAGTGAGTAATTCAAAGTTAACTAGAATCTGATGACACTGAAATGAATAACTATGAAGATTGCTGCATTACTTATGACGGTGTTTGCACTAGCTAAAGATTAATGTTAAAACATGTTGAAAACTACTTTTAATGATGCATGTTTGCATACCACACACACAACAACCTATTTACACACCTATTACAAACCTATTTCATTACAAAACATTTATGTGTGAACAAGTTTGAATACAAGCTAGGTAAAAAGTTGCAAAAAGAAAAGAAAGTTATTGAATGCTAAAAGTGACAAATTATCAAAAAACAAACCTGTCTTTTGATTGTTTTTATTCTGTGCAAGTGCATCCAATAACAAGCTTTGAAATCTGTCAGAAATTACTAATCTATTTACACCCATGTACCATAACAAGTAAAATTCAACTAAACCCATTGTGAGATTTAATTCATTAGGAAGGTTCTCAAATATTGAATGATTAAATAAACTTTATTATAACAAACTTAACTTGAACAAGCATAAATCTTAGAGCTTATAAAAGGCCCCATCAGTATCCAACTGACAGTCTGAACCAAGAATGTAGGGTCAGACAATTTTTTAATTAGATTTAACTTATAGCGCTATCACTGTCAAGAACCCCATAGCCAAAACAAATCTACCAGATCATGTAGACAGATAAGATGGAACACAGTAATCACATTAGATTCACTCAAATATGTCTTACATACACAGGACCATTAATTTACCAAAAATCACAAGGTCCATACATAATAGGTTACTCACACATACTAAGCGTACCTACTTGTAAATTAAAAGTTACCAGGTGGCTATCAGCTTATGACTATTTATTATTATATTATGATTATGCATGAACTGAAGCTCTGCTGATACTTACCCTGATTATAAAGTTTGTAATGACTCACCCAGGTGTATCACAACCCTTTCACCCATTCATACAAATACATTTATATTAGATGCATACTCACTCTACAACAACCTCTAGATAATATTTTAAATATTGTTTAGTCTTGTAACCAAACAATTATTCTCACCCCAGCTACTTAAATGCAAATCGTTGTAAGTATTTTCTTGAGCACACTATAATTTTATTTTTATTTGTTGTGCTTTTCATGTTTAAGGAATGTGTTAATACATTTTCTTATCTTACTTTACTTTAAAAAAAGTATGACATGCAACGGGTTCCACATTATTCAATAATAAACCCCGTTTGGTAGTCGGGTAAAAACAATAAATTGCAAAAATGCCAATTAGTGCATCAACATGAATATGTCATGGCACTTTCTGCCAAATGTTTACTACTTCTGTTGCACATACATTCTGTAACTTACTTAACTTATTTACCTACTAAACTTTTGTTTTAGCTACCTAAATGTAATGAATGCTATAAAAATAAGTTGTTACTTTTTGTCCGGTACAAAACTCAACGTAGGTACTTTGAATTGTTTAACATTCATACACTCACACCTTGTCCCCATGGGGATAGGCAGCAACCACAGATTGCCACTTGCTACGATCCTTACATACTCCTCAAATAAAATAAAGTTTCTCAAATAACTGAGCCATTGCAATTCTTAAGACAAAAGAACCATATTTAAACAATAACATTGAGTTCCTAGTCAGCTGTCTTATTTTATGGAGTAATTTAAGCCGTTTCATTCATTTTAATTAAACAAATTGCCACACAAACAACAGCAGGGACCACTCAGTCAGTAAGGGGTATTGTGTTACCCAGTTACTGGGTTTTGGTTGCTCCATGTAAAACACTGGTACTCAGCTGAATCCAGTTAGAATGGAAGCTGTCCCGGACTTGGTTGGGAAAAGACTAGGCAGATTGATTAAAATTGTCACACAAAAGGTCACTGACCTTGCCTTGTATGATGAAAATAATTAAGAATGTTAAGTTACATAAATAAAAAAAACAGAATACTCCCCTCAACCATGATGGAATCTATCAATGGACAGATCAAGTTGTTCGTTTAGCTGCTTCGGTCATTCTGTGCTGTATAAAGTTTTGGCCACAATGGTGTAGGACAGCATCCATGCCACTAGTCAGTAGCTTCTTCTGTCGTTTCAATAGAGTTCAGATCGTTCACGTAAAAATATTCCAGTTATTTTCGCCTATGTCTGGGCATCGCTTACTCTTGGAAATTATCATAGGAAAATCTTTTGCCATACCCTCGGCGCTGGCGATGTTGTACAAAATTCTTCGGATGGCTTTCATAGCATGGGCAGAAGGCGATAGTGGGAGCTGAGCCCAATTCTGATGTCACGTCGAAGTACCTATGAATCGTAGGACCGCCATCTTTAACCCCAATGTCTAGAGGCAATTCCTTTATTCTTGACTGGAGCGGGTTACTTCAATAACACACAACACTGGATTGAAACTCAAGAGTGTTTATTTGATTTAGTTACAGGCACTTTGAGTTTTCAAATGAACTTGAAGCTAAAACCACATCGTGAATTCGTGTGGCCTGCTAGGTCCAAAACTTTTGTCGGTCGCTGGAGAAGACCTAGCCAGAAACTCCAGGATACTCTTTTTAAATGTTTTTATAGATTACACAATCACTTTATGACAATTAACGTTACATGTTTATTAGGTTTTCAAACATCTATTCAATTAGCAGATTTATTAAACAGTTTTACAATTATTATTTTTTACACACACCATGCACCGTACGCGCCATGCACGTACTCAACAATGGGCGGGACTTCCATATTGTTTTTGTTTAGACACTAATTACTTGGATAGTTGAGTAAAGTTAGCAAACAATACTAAAATGCTGATCAGTTAATTATTTTAACATTAAACAACCTCAATACTCACAAATACAAAGTGATTTGTAGTTTATTATTGAAATAGTCATCTAATAACAAAACTATTCAAGTTTCCGGTGATCTAACAATCTTACTAATTTCTCATTATTACATAGCTGTGTAAAATAGTCTTATGACTTCTTAGTATTTAATCATTTACTCAAATTTGTTTAGTTCTCGTATTAAATTATTAAATCTGGTTATTGGTCATAGAAATTATAACATCCGCCATTGTTTGACAACTTAATAAGAATAACATAATGAAACACATTTACTTCGTCAAATGTGCAATAGTTAAGATGGGAACAAATCCAAAAGTACTACAATAAGTGTTCCTGTTTTATTTAAACATCTCGTATTAATTAAACATTGAAATTAGCATACGAATTATGAATCAATACTGATTCCACAGTGAGCCAATAGATGGCGCTGAACTCAAAACCCAACTTAAATAGACATTAGACACTTAAAATGATTAATTAGGATAATAAATTAGCAAATTCACGCCTACGCGGCGACATATATATGTCACGTCGAAGTACCTATGACTCATAGGACCACCATCATTAACCCCAATGCCTAGAGGCAATTCCTTTATTCTGGACTGGAGCGGGTGAACTTCAATAACACACAACACTGGATTGAAACTCAGAGTATTTATTTGACTTAGTTACAGGCACTTTGAGTTTTCAAATGAACTTGAAGCTAAAACCACATCGTGTGGCTAGCTAGATCGCAAAGCCCTCGTCGATCGCTGGAGAAGATCTAGCAAGAAACTCCAGGATACTCTTTTAAATCTTTTTATAGATTACACAATCACTTTATGACAATTAACGTGACATGTTTATTAGGTTTTCAAACATCTATTCAATTAGATTTATTAATCAGTTATTATTGATATAGTCATCTAATAACAAAACTATTCAAGTTCCGGTGATCTGACAATCTTACTAATCAGAAGGTTTCTCGAATTTAGATAGCTGTGTAAAATAGTCTTATGACTTTTTAGTATTTAATCATTTACTCAAATTTGTTTAGTTCTCGTATTAAATTATTGAATCTGGTTATTGGTCATAGAAATTATAACATCCGCCATTGTTGACAACTTTGCGTTATAAGAATAACATAATCAAACGCATTTACTTCGTCAAATGTACAATAGTTAAAATGAGAACAAATCTAAAAGTCCTACAATAAGTGTGCCCGTTTTATTTAAACATCTCGTATTAATTAGACATTGAAATTAGGATAACAAATGATCTTCATCTAAACAGATCAATAACTGATTCCACAATAAGCCAATAGATGGCGCTGAACTCAAAACCCAACTTAAATAGACATTGTCACTTAAAATGATTAATTAGGATAATGATTTAGCAAATTCACGCCTACGCGGCGACATATATAATAAATAATAAGTAAAAAATATAAATAAAGAAAACAATTTTTTTTAAGATGTTTCAAGGAATAAAATGTGTTTTCCATAAAATATCTGAAACAAAGTTACCTCGAATAATGATACTCTTTGATGTAACGGATGTTTTAAGTAAAGGCGACTTCATTTTGTGTTTACACCTTGGTCTATCATTGTCTTGGTCTTCGACACATTTTTTTTGCGGGCTCCTAATGTTATGGCTGTGGGTTTATTTCAGGTTCTTCTAATAATTTGCTGCATTTTGGATCCACTATGAGTGCTGAAGAAATAAAAATGTTATTGCGTTGGCCATTTTTCTGGGGCCACAAGATGTAACTATACTATACGACCTCTATCCAGCGGATGAGTGTGATTATTGCAATTAAATGTTTTTACTGCTTAATATGTAGCCGTTAATTCTCCTTTTTCATAATGATTAAATTAAGAAACTTTTTGATATGATATTTGTATGTTTTTAAAATAATTAAAAGTTATGTACCGTGTACCGAATCAAACTATTGTTATAAAAGGCAATTTCTATGATGTTTTTAGCAACTTCAATGTACCTAGTAGAAACCGTCGAATCAACAAAAAAGTCGACCATAGTATCAATTATTATTAATTGTAAATTGTAATTTTATTAACATATATACAATAGAAAATTCTAAAAATAAAAACAAATCTATATACAAATACAAAAGGGAGACGGAAAAGACCTCATTGTGCATCAAAAAATTCGTCCACATCGATGTCAATGGGAAACGTGCCCAGAACGCTGGCAGCATTGTAAATTTATATTTTTGACGTTCAAAAATGCCGCTTAAGAGCGGACTCTAATCAACAGGAATTTGAAAAATAGGTATTTGAAGAAACTATTGCCGTCGCGGCACCTCCAACCTCACCCCGTAAAGTGCGAAAGGGACAACTGCAGCTCAGGCTGATTTTACCTACAAAAACTTTGACTAAAAGACGTTTCGTATTCTGCTGTTTTCTTCATGAAAACTGGTCTGATCTAAAAAATTCTTATATCAAAATTTAGAGGAAAAGTATATCTATGCTCCTATCATTTCTTTTTTTGTTAAAAACTTATAAATTTTGTCTGAAAGTCTTCTGAACATGGCGGTAAAAACGGTAATTTTTTTCGGATTTTTGGATTGTCATATTTCTTTTTGTGATTATGTTTTGGAAAAAAGGAAATGATACAGGCACGTATTAATTAGACCTAGATTTTATG
>CATKRY010000098.1:0-20720 GCA_949775005.1 Orthosia gothica
TCTCTCTTGACATATCGAAAGCCTTTGACAGGGACTGGCATGAGAGCCTTATTGGTAAGCTTCCTTCCTTTGGTCTGCCTAGTGGTCTGTGTGACTGGATTGCAGACTTCCTGAGGGATCGGTCCATCCGAGTGGTTATCGATGGCTGCTCGTCCGGTCAGTTAGGTATTAACGCCGGAGTTCCTCAGGGGTCAGTGCTCTCGGCAACACTGTTCTTGCTGCACATTGATGACTCATTACGTATGAAATAGCAATTAACAATATTTGCGCAGAGATTGTACAATCATCGCGCGAATATCGCTTTACGTCAAAAAATTTGAAGGCTTATTTTTGCGAAGTAATTGGTCTTCGATCGCGAATCCGCATTATGTATGAGCTATAGCCACACCATAATAATTTTACGACAGCACTGCTAACAATAAAAACCTGTTAACTGAAATGTGCATTTATCGCAACGTGATCGCGATAATTTCGTATTACGTATGGTTTTTGACAGCAGAGCGACAGCGATCGGCGAGCAAATGTGGCTGTCAAATTGCGATTACTTTTTCCCTTGTTGTTGGTCGATTGCCAATCGCTCGCTGATGGCTGAGTAGGTACAGAAGTTTTTGGCGGCTTTTTTCGTATGTTATTTTGTGGCTACTTTAAGTATCCGCAAATTAGAATAATAATATAAGAATAAATATTGAAATAACAAATTCCTAGTGAATATTTTAAATGTAAATGACAAATTGGTGTTGTTTTGAGTCTCTAATGTCTACGCAACTGGACTATTTGTTGAATCATTGAAACAGAAGTGATTACGGTATAGGTCTACCAGAATCTCATGGCAAATGTGGAAATAAAAATTTGTTGTGTGCAATACTGGGGAAATTGGATTAAACGATCTTGATACTGTTTAATTTTTATTTATGTCTGTAGTATTAATGAACATGAGGTACCTATATTATAGTAGTCACAGCGGATCTTTGTGTCTTTGAACTTGGTCCTGGCAACCATTGCGTAAGAAACAGTTTGTCATCGAGTATACTGCATAGAGTAAACGAGATAGGACGATGTGACATACATAAGCGAGTGAAAGAGAGTTATACAATGCTATCTTCACCTTCAACATTGACACAAAAAACCTACTACGCGGGGTCTTGCAACAAATTCAGAGACACAAAGATCCACTGTGAGTATTATAGGTATGTGAATGAATAATGTTGTTATACATCGGGTTCTTAACATAGAAAAAAAAATCAATTGAATATTAATTTATGTACTAATTTATTATATATCATTTAAATCATACTAATAACTTAAAACCTCATTCAGAACTAGAAAACTAGAATACGATTCCATGAACTCCACTGGCATTTTAAAAACTTGTATCTTTGTAGTTTTATGTCATCTCTCTCCATCAAAATGGTTCTTTTTCATTGGCATTTAACATATTCAAAACCAATCCCTTTATGTATAAAGTCTGTAAAAAATAATAAAATGTATCATGTAACTTATAGTCATTCATCATCATCAGTCTATTTAAACTTTTTTTTATGTAAGTTTTATGGCCTGGTTGCTAGGACCTTTTAGCCACGTCTTTGGAAAGAGTTTTGTATCTTATATTAAATATAGAATAAATTTTATTCTTTAGTATGCATTAGATTGCGGAGGTAACAGATTCTAATGTTTTTTGGAGTATTTGGCAGCAAATTGTATCGAGTCAGTCTTCCCAGTAAGCTTTGCAGAGGCAGTCAATACTACATTAAAATACTCCGCTCCAATATCCCAAGATCGTTTCTGTCAATGATTTTACGAATTGTCCAGTTGCGTAGACAGTTGAGACACAAAACTACACCAATAATATATCACAATATCCACTAGAAATCAATTTGCAAATAATTAATATTAACAGCCACTGAACTTCACTCGACAAAAACTCCCGTCTCTACACACGTCCCACTGCAGGTTATTACTTAATATTTTTCTTACGTCAAAGATTCTCAATCTCCGTTAAAATCAATATCTTGTCGAAGAATTAGTAACAGTTACATTACTGTTGCCATTTCCTTCCGGCCATCATTCGATGTGCCCTGACCTATGATTTACCATATAATAGTAATGGAAAGAAATAAAAATTAAGTAAGAAAAATATAAAATAAACTAAAAGTATCAAAACAAGTCAGTCCAACTTACCGGTCCACTCTACGACGCACTTTAAAATCAAAGATTGAGTTTGATTTACGCCTTCTTCTTCTCTTATTTTATGATACACATTGAAAACAATATGTCTCGCTTGAGATCGAAGTGGGTTTTTCAACATTTTCACAAAAATAACAAATTTTCAAAATAATATCAAAAAATTTCAGCAGCGGTTGACACATCAAGTACTTTGATTTGATAGGTGACAATTGACATTGCCATATGAAAATCACAATTTAAAAAAAATAAAAAATGCCATGAGATTCTGGTAGACCTATAAAGTAGAGGATTTTTTTATATACAGTATAAAAAAATCCTGCTTTGGCTACCTCAGCGAAGCTTATATGTTTACTACTAAATACTTACAAACACATGAGAATGTGATAAGTCCGCAATAAGTATCTTCTACTATATTTTTTTTATATGGCAATCACCGATGTCGATGGCCAATGTCTAAATTAAATTTGAAAAATCTTTTTTACGTTTCTTAGCTCAAATACGAGATAATGTAGTCTACTAAGTGACGTTATAATGCGTTATCGATTCAATTTTTAAAACAATCGACAATTCGAAGAAATTTTAATTGATTTTACACATTGACATACATGTAAATAAAATGCAAATATCAAATTTTCACTGCCATATTTACTTTACACAAATACTTTACATCTGCGAATATTAATTTATCGGAATATTGGAGCTAAATAGTAGTCAAATTGACTATTGTAAAAAAACAGCCTGCACGAAGTGTTGCTCTTTCATAAGCTGGTTAATTCATCAAACGATACATTTTATAAATCATCGAACAGATAAAATAGCTTCTGTTAAAAGTGACTGTCAAAAAAAAAAGACGACTTAAAGGCCTCAGTAGCCAGGTCACTAAATTGATCGCGCAATAATTGTACAATTATTGCTACTTGCTGTTCCTTACGTAATAAGCCCGCCGGAACCTTTGGGTATGCAGACGACAGCACTGTTGCTGAGAGATACGTGTCTGGCCCGCGGGCTACTGGGCCTCAAGTCCGGTCTCTTCGGGAGGCCATGGTTGAGCGCTTGAACCTGTCTTTGGAGGCAGTCTCCGAATGGGGCAATACCAATCTAGTCAGTTTCAATGCTGCTAAGACCCAGGCGTGTCTTTTTTCCGCAAAAAAGAGCCAATTTCACCCGGCTCCAACCTTTCGTGGTGTAACCGTGCCGATAACGGACCATCTCGACCTTCTTGGTGTTACGTTAACTTCGACCCTCAATTTTGGTCCATTCATTGAGGCAAAGGCTCAATTGGCTGCAAAAAAGTTGGGGATCCTTGCGAAGGTGAGACGGTACTTACCGCCTGAACAGCTGCTCAACTTGTATAAAGCGCAAGTTCAGTCATGCATGGAGTACTGCTCTCATCTCTGGGACGGATCTGCCAGGTACCAACTTGATGCACTTGAGTCGATTGACAGACGGGCCAAGAAACTTATCGGCATCGATGCGCTGGTTGACTCAAAGCTCCAGAGCCTTGAACACCGACGTCGAGTTGCCAGCCTGTCGGTTTTCTATCGGTTACATTTCGGGGAGTGTGCTATGGAACTGCACAATTTGATTCCACCTAGCCCTTTCCATCATTGGACTACAAGACGTACGGCAATGCGCCATAGATACATGCTGGATATTCCACCCATAAGCACAAAGCGTTTTGAAAATACTTTCATTGTGCGTACAGCTAAGGAGTGGAATTCCCTGCCGGCGTCTTTGTTTCCTGATAGCTACAAGCTAGGGGTCTTCAAGTCAAGAGTGAATAGGTTTTTTTTAGGCAAGCGTGCTTCACTTTCGACCACATCATCACTTAACATCAGGCGAGATAGTGGTCAAACGCGAACCTATAACAAATAAAAAAAATAAAAAAAATACGTTGGCAATTTTTTTATCTAAAAGAAAATTAGTTCGTTTTGATTGGTATCATTTTAGTTTAATTCACAAAATATCATATACTTAGCGTGTTAAGTTCCTTAGAGTTCTTCCATATTTTGAAAGCAGGCATTTAATTCTCCGTTTTGTATTTTCTTTTTCATAAAGAGTTTAATAAATAGATTACACCGTTTAAACAAAAACTAAATTGACTATAATTCTATTTGAGAACCCAGCAAAAAACAAAATTAGTTAGTTTAGTTAGTTACATTCACTAAGTCATACCTTAATCACAAATCATTCACTCACAAGCCTTTAGTCGCAACTTTAAAATATTCACTCAAATGTGCAAGCTACTCCAACATTTCCGTACATCCCATTCCCCAGACGGTATTAAATAAGAGTCGCATCGTATCGTGTGAGGGTTGAAAAGGGTGCTTGGCTGTGCCAAGACGTCCCTGATTAGGATATGAATCTATTCCCCAAGATGTATTGCCTTTATTGCCCCCTTTTTATCATGCCACCCTCTTAAAACATCTGTTTGACTTTTATTGCAATTTAGTAACTTGAACCTTTATTTTATGTTGCGTTGAGGTTTTCGGCGAATGAACGGAATGAACGAAAAGTAAATGCCTGAGATTGACGCATTGAAAAATAGAATGGTTCGTTTCTCTCTGAATGGTTATGTGGAGCAGTTTCGGTGTGATGGTGTGTGTGACTGGTCGCGGAGGCTAGCGAGATCACAGTTACGGTTCGCCACAGGCCGACCGCAGTTAGTTGGGGGCCTAAGTAGTGTGCCAGCCACAATTCAAAGGCTGCCCCTCCAACTGTCGAGAAATTCCGGAATGCACCATCGTGCTGGTTGACGACCACTTGGGGAGGGCCCGATGGACATTACGGGGAGGCTCGGGCGTCCCCGCATTTTTTCGGACTAGTGCCCCAATGATGTCGTCCTATTAGTGCGTGTCTTTAGGTTAGAATATAATAGAAATATATTTATTCGACACAGGCACAACAAAACAGCAACACAAGAAAATAGTAAAAGACAAAAAAGAAGTGCAAAGACAAATTGCGCTGAACATACCGAAAGGGCATTAGCAGCGTGGAACCTCGTCACTTCTTTCTCCTAACCTCCATTCACCCTTCTAAAATGATAACGTCAAGGAAAATTATTTTGCACAGCTGCCATGGTAGGATAATAATATGATCTAAAAAAAATTACCCTGAAAACTACCATTATATCACAAAAAAAAATGATTTGATTTGAAATAATACTGGATTAAAACAGCGGCTGCAACCCGTCCCTCACTGCGTCTGCACACACTCTCTGTGCACCACCTGGAGGCTGAGAAACCAGCACTATTGTTCCTTACGGAGACGCAGATAGCGAGTCCGTCAGACGTGTCGTACTTATCTTACCCGGGATTTACCCTGGAGCAAAATTTTAAACTGCGCGTCGGTGTGTGTATGTACGCCCGTGACGAAACTCGCTATCGGCTTCTCTGTAACCTTGAGGACTACAGATTCACAACGCTATGGGCTCTGTTCAAAAAGTTGGTAAGACCCGCGCGCCGTACACTAGCCATAACGAGGTGTGCAGCGTCTTTGCCGCCATTTTATTTGTGCGCGGCGACAGATTAAAATGTTACCGACAAGAGAACTGACGTTATATGATAGGGAAGAAGGAATTTTTACGAAGGAATATTGTTAAAGATGCTTATTGAGTTATTGGAATGTTTCTGTGTTGAGTTTTGCAGATAATAAGGAGGTTTGCTGGTCGTCCGAAATAGTAGTTATAAAGATGATTTGTTTTGTTTGTACTTAATTTGAGGCAATCCTGATTAACTAATAGAATCTTACTCTATCGTGGAGACACTTTTTTATGCTGGAAACATGCAAGAATCCTATTCTGGGATCGAAACCACGAGAAAAAGCTGATATTAATTACTTGGCTTATTTTACAGAAAAGAGATATTCGTTCTTCAATGTACCTAATTAAAATTACAATTACGCCCGGATTTCTTGTACACATTTTGATTTATAATTTTGTTTAGCTGCCAGTGGTAGCAACAAAAGAACCGAGATAGAGATAATTCTCCTATTTGCCAAATATCAAGCATAACATTCATGCAAACGTCAAAGGAAACGCATATTTTGTGTTTCCGGCACAGAAAACAACGTTTCCCATTCAAATATTTAAGAATAACAAGACAAATTGCAAACTGCAATCAATTTATTTATCAAATATTTTTATTGAATTTAGCTTGCAAACACAAAACAAACAAAACCAAAGATTACAATTAAACTTGTAACATTTGAACTGTGTGTCACAAATGGAAAAGCTCGCAAAAACCGCGAACGAGTAGAAAACACGTGAAAACACACTTGAAACGCGTCAGTGTTTGTGGCTTATGTGTAGTGGGTACCTGTGTGATGTGCAGCCCAGTCGCGACACCTGTCTTTACTATATAGGATTGCTGCTATTGCCCAAGATATGAGCAGAGAGAATAATAAAGATAAATAAACATTCAAGAAAGTAAAAGAAATACCACACTAATATACTTCTTCTTATTCGTTTCGCTCTTGACAGGGCGGCCGTGGTCACGATGAATTTTGTCCGATCGCTGGTGTTCTTGTCGCACGCCTGACGATCTCTCTCCATTTGGCTCTGTTAGATTAAAGTTTAGCGCATTCATTTACTGGACCTCCTATCGCAGATTTAATTTGGTCGGTCCACCTCATCGGTGACCACCCGCGTGGCCTGTTACCGTCCACTCTGCCCTGCACCACCAGGTGCTCAATGGAGTCGCTATTCCGCCTTGAGACATGGCCAAAGAATTTCAGTATGCATGCTCATCCACGCAACCGCCATTGCCTGCAATCATAGCGCCAAGATATATATAGGACTGAACTACGTCACGGTTGGCAAATTGTGTCACAGCCGACGAGTTGTTGTTGCTACGGTCCATAATCATTATTTTGGTCTTACTCCGGTTGATCTTCAATCCGAATGCAAGACTCACGCGTTCCATCTTAAGGAGAAGTTACTCCATTTGGTCAGCACTAGTCACAAACAATGTTGTGTCATCAGCGTAGCGAAGGTTCGCAATTTTGTAGCCGCCAATTGCAACACCATCAGTCCAGCCGTCGAGGGTGATTCGCATAATGAGCTCCGTGTAGATGTTAAACAAAAGGGGCGATACGATACATCCCTGGCGGACACCTGCACTGGGATGAAAGCTATCCGAAATGTGGCTATCTCTTCGCACTGATGCAGTTCCTCCTTTGTAGAGTTCTCTAAGAAGGTGCACAAGATGTTTTGGTGTGCCCATTTCCAGTAGCGTCCTCCACAGGCTTGGCCATTTCACGGCGTCAAACGCTTTTGAGAAATCAACAAAGCATATGTAGGTCGGCTTATTGAATTCTCGTGCCTTCTCGATAACCTGACGGACAATGAAAATTTGCTCTCGAGTTCCCTTTCCCTTCACAAATCCAGCTTGTTCTTGTGCGATTTCTTTTGACAAGTGTGCCTTCAGCCGTTCGTTAAGTATGTGCAGCAATATTTTGCTAGTTTATGGGATATTTGCAAGTAATATGGGACAAGAGCAGGAAGATGATGATGATGTTTATTACGGCATTTTTTTGCTGTCTGGTGAAATAAATGGCGTTTTTAAAACAGCCTGCCTATGTACATATATATATGAACATTTTTGATTATTTGTTTTTGAATAATTCATCCCTGCCTGTACTATTAGAAAAGTATCAGCTAAACTTACAGTTTGGGTAAACAAAAAATCTTTTGACGTATTTGCTGACAACAAAAATTTCAGTTTAAGAAATCAGATATCGGGCTTTTATAATATGTGACAAGAGCAGGAAGATGATGATGATGTTTATTATGGCATTTTTTTGCTGTCTGAAGTCTGTCTAAAGTGAGTCACATGAGTTGATACAATATGAAAAGATAAAAAAGTATGGTTTGTATAGTGTTATAAAACGTAAATAGAGTAAAAGATGTGGGTCTGCACACCAGAATACCACAAGAGTTAAAATCGTTGGAAAAATTGAGGTGATTCCTCCCACAAAAAAAACACATTTCACTTTTGTTACTCTCAGTCCTTATGCTCACAAACGGTGCGGAACAGGCACAAGTCGTCCACTAAATCAAACTAGTGACTTAATCATGATTTGTACTACAAGTCCAAATGATTCCGTGTGTGTGCGGCCTTGTCACCATGCCACCAAATCTGTGTCTTAATGGTTGTTTTATAAAAGGAATTTACATTCCGTGAATGTTGGTTGGATTAGATTAGATTGTAGAGTGGATTATTATTAATATTTATATTAACATAGTAACTTATTTATACAACTAAGCTCCACAAAACTGTAACTTAATGGTTTGACTGTGGGGCCGGTGAGTCTCTCGATGATCCCTTATGCTTACTGGCGGCCAAGTTAATTAGCCGGAAAATACAGCTTTCATTACATTGTGGGATATATTATTTTGTTATTAGATATTAATCTAAAATAACGGCAACGAGTAGGTGTCTCCCATTTCAGGAAACATTTGAAGATGATTAGTTAACCCGGATCTAGGCTTTAATATACACTTAGGAAGCTACTTATACACAAATACATTTTAGAAACTAGCTTCTGAGAGCGGCTTCACTCGTGTGGAAAGTTTTTTTTTTATCACAAGGGCACATTATACCGGTATTTAAAGCATATGTGCTTTATCAGACTATAACCTTTCTCAGCGCCAAATTTCATCCAGATCCTTTCAGCCATTTGGTGTGATTGAGTAACAAATAAACATATATCCACCCAAACTTTCACATTTATATTATTGTTACCTAAGTAAGATTATAATTATTATCGTAGTACACTAAGGACTAGATTGGCAGCCTAGGGTAAAACCACCTTACCCTGAGCCCCTGGCTTTGATTATCTACTATATACAAATACCTGAGCACCAGGATCTCTAAAGGACAGTGAATGTTCAAAGCCAAACTGAAAATGTGCCTAAAAAATCATTTCTTAGCTGTCTAAGCTATTATTTCGTACGTTCCAAGCTACGCCTGCGTTGCATTGTTAGTGCGTGCCTTAGAAACGCACCGACGAAGTTTGAAAGGCGCCTTCACGTTTTCATGGAGTAGACTATTGTTACTGAGGTACTCGTTCGAAGTCAAATAGCAGTTACAATGACATAGACATAGCTTAGTGTATAGGGAACTAATCTTCTTTTGAAGACAGACACTACAAAATGTCTCACGCTATTCGCTATGATCCTCACTTGTTTTGCTTCTGCCGCCTTTGTGTTTCATACATTTGGGATGTCGGAAGTGCCTAAAAGCATTGCATCGAAATACACTCGGCGGCTTACACACGCACCTTTTACTCCCAATCACCTTCAAAATATTTTAAACCATATTTAGGTTGGTGGTTTAAATTATTTTGAAGGTGAATGGTGAGAGTATGTAAAAAAATATGGTATCTACACCATTTGAAAGACAATTTTTGGTTTTATTAAACAAGGCGAGAAATAAAACAAAAAGAAAAAAACTTAACTAAAAACTTATAAATAAAAAAAGGTTAAATCAAAAAATCAAAAAACCCGACTTCTTCAAAAGCGAACTAAAAAGACGTAAACAAGGAAAAAAACATGCTGTGCAGGCGGAGGATACACCAGATTTTGGTCAGCCAGCCCGCGAATATGTATCCTCCGACTCTTTTTTCCTTGTTTACGTCTTTTTAGTTCGCTTTTGAAGCAGTCGGGTTTTTTGATTTAACCTTTTTTTATTTATAAGTTTTTAGTTAAGTTTTTTTCGAATAAGATACATTTAAACATATAAGTATTATATATTTTTGAAATCACCTCTTAAAACCCTTTATTTTGATACCCCACACACTGGGTTTAGAAGAAAAAAAAAAATTGGGACCCCACAATATGGCGCCCAAAACCCGCCATTTTTCTATTGTCCAATTTTAATGTAGCCTATGACACTCGCAGGGTTAAGGCGAATCGATTGACGTATGAATCATCAAAATCGGCCAACGCGTTTGGTCTCTGGAACGCCACATAGGAACAAACATACATACATACATACATACATACATACATACATACATACATACATAGACTGATAAATACATTACCCTCCTTCGGCAGTCGGGTAAAAAGAGCAGAGCAGAGCGATTACAGGTCTCACGGTGACCACTGCCCTGAGAAGAGCTGAATACAGTGGCGTAAAAGCAGCTTGTCAGTGACACTGTCAAAGCGTTCCAAGACGGGCACGACCTTCAGAAATGAAGACAACGAATAAGAAAAAACTTTGTACAAAAAAATACAACTGACTTCCAAATAAAAAAACAACAACGTGACAAATAAATTTTTTTTTGGAAGTTGGTGTCTTTCGTAGGTACCATTTTATTGCGTTATGGACACCGACTTCAAAAAATAAAGTTATATTTCACTTTGTAGTTTTTTATTTTGAAGTCGGTAGTATTTTTTTGTAAAAAGTTTTTTTTATGTTTCACTATTTAGTCGTATTTACCTAATAGGCTATTTGTTTAGTAAGGTACTATAAGGCCAGAATAGATTACCCGAATATCATGAAACATGAACATAACCAGTGAAATGAGAGATCTGCGTACCCCCTAACAGCGTACTGACGTGATGTTATGTTACGAAATGGCATAAACAATAAACAGACATGCGATTGCAGCAATCCCGAGAGTTGCCGTTATTTATTGAAGAGTTCTGCTGTATATCTCCGAAGTTCTTCATCAGATCTTCACCAAATTAAAATATGACCAATTTCGGAACATAGTTAGAGACATAGTTTTCAAAAAACTATTAATGACACCTTTATTGTTTATTGGGTTGGTATTTAAGTCAAGTTTCAAATTTTGTTAACCTAAGAAATAAGATATTTCAAAAACACTTTAACACACCCCAAATCATCTTTACAGAGTTGATTCAAAAGACTAATGATGATAAACTTTATTATTTATTTAGGTTGGTATTTAAGTCAAGTTTTAAGTGTATTAACCCAAGAAATAGGTTTCTTCAAAAACACTTCAGCATCGCCTTAATCATCTTTTGGAAGTAGTTGCATAAAATAATAATAACAACCTTCAATATTCATTAAGGTTAGTATTTGTGCCAAGTTTTAAGTTTACGGACCCAAGAAATCACATTATTCTATACAAACTTCACACCGCCTAAATCTAGCTTCGAAAAACTAATAATAGAAACCTTTATCATTTACTTAGATTACTATTATTGCCAAGTTTCAAGAATTTTGGAATTAGATTTTCCATCTAATCTTTCAAACGCCTTTTTGGCCCTTAAGGGGTAGAATTTCCAAAAATCCTTTCTTAGTGCTCACTTACGTCATATGAGGAACCTTGTTGCAAATTTCTTGCTTCTAGGCTTAGTGGTTTTGACTGTGCGTTGATCGATCAGGCAGTAAGTCAGCCCGCCTGACCCCGCGGCTTCGCTCCCATCAACTGGCTATCTACCTATCTATCTACCATACCTACCTACTTACCCATCCACCTACCTTACCTACCTACCAACTTACTCACCTGATCTACCGATCAACTTACCTACCCTACTCTATCAACTTAATAACCTGCCCTACAGATCAACCTACCTACCCTATCCTACACACCTTATGTAGCCTACCTTACCTACAAACCCACCTACCTACCTACCAATTTGTTAAACTATTTATTTGAATAAGAATTAATACTACAATACCAATGTAACCAACTTTTGTTTCTACTGGCGATCCAATTACATTTTAGAACACAAAAGCTGCTATTGTGACTTAACTATGATAGTGAGATATATTTTCTCGTAGTCTTTTTTGAAGTTAATAATGAGTACTTTAATCATGTAGTAATATATTTTATGTATCATCAATAGTTTTCTCAGCGCACGCCAAGTAATTAATTTTATAGGCAAAATATTGCTACTTTAGTTTACATTATTGCAATTTTCATAAGTTTTTTCTTTTTGGAAATAAATTATAGCTTATGTTACTCGGGAATAATGTAACTTTCCATAAATGAAAGAATTTTTTAAATCGGTCTAGTAGTTTCGGAGCCTATTCGGTACAAACAAACAAAAAAATCTTTCCTCTATATAATATTGGTATAGAAAAAATATGACGACTGTCTTGCTAAGGGGTAACGAGTTACATGAGGCGACTGCCTATCAAATGTAAAATAATGTCTAATAAAAAGTTTGTTAAATCAACAATATTGTAAGTATGTATAAACTAAGTACTAACAATATTATATATTCTCGCCCCTTTGATATGGACCACATAGTCAAAACATGATGAGAAAATGTAGGTGAACTTTACACCTCTGCCAGATCGTTTCCCTTTAAATTCGATTCACTACAAGGATATGAAACGCTTCAAGTTTTCCCTATCAAAACAAACAAATTGATTCGTATCGAACTAATAAAATCTGTACGAGGACCTGTGAATTCTAATAGCCGTTGTTATTCAAAGGATTTCCACTTCAAATCTATGTTTAGGAAAGCCGAGATGCACGACAAAGAAATAGGTATTTTTATTCCTTCAGCGATTTAGTCCAAGAGTTGAATATCTTTTTACCCGACTGCCGAAGGAGGGTTATGCGTTCTTGTAAGGAAAATAAGGTACCCATTATACTTTACCCATAATACTCAGTCACAAATGACCTATGCTTCTCCAAAACATGCATATACCGTTTTATTTATGTGTGTTTCCGAGAAGTCTTTACATATAGTCAAGCAAATAGCCAGGGTTTCGGGGGCTCCCAAACTATGGCATTGTCTGTGGTCTCGCATATCAAAGGCGCTCCCAACTTTGAATTGGCGTCTGATACCAGGCTAGTGCTGTTATTTATACGACCTATAATCATAGCGGTAACTCGAGTTTTATGGTGGAAAGTGGGGTTCGAAGGATGTAATTTGTGATCTTATTTCAATTTGGGGAAATGTTTTCTTAACCTCATAACGAACCATTATATTAAGATAAGATTGTTTAAGTCTTTGCTCAAACATGTGAAAAGATAGAAGATATGTGCATACAAAATAACATTGAACCTCATAAAGCCAGAATTGGATCAATAAACCTTTCATAAATTCTAAATTACGCCAAATTAACAATTCAAATAATGGTGGTGCTGATTCTCAGATGTGGCGGCAAATATTATACAGGCTGTGTGATTTTAACACTAGTCAATTATTTATTATAATAGCTTTTGCCAGCGGCTTTGCTCTCCGGAATGTCGAAAACTTATCCCGAGAGAACGTTATACCGGGTTAAACAGTATCCTATGTCTTAATCCAGAGCATGGTCGTGTGTCAACTTTAATATAAGTCCATTTAGCCGATTTTAAATAATACGACTATAGAAGTTAAATTAAATCTTTTCAGTCTAGCAGCGTATCAATTAACATAAACTACGTAACACAAGCACCAAAGTGTAACATTTTTTTTAGAAAATACGTAATAAATAAAAATTGGTCTTTAACAAAATACTCTCCAATCATTGGCTCATAAATGCTTTTAATTATATGTTTTTTTTTTTTTTTTAGGGTTCCGTACCTTGAAAGGAAATAACGGAATCCTTATAGGATCACTTTGTTGTCCGTCCGTCTGTCTGTCAAGACCCTTTTTCTCAGGAACGCGTGGAGGTATCAAGCTAAAATTTATATCAAATACTCAATTTATATCATATACTTCTTTTTCTTGGTGTACAATAAAGTATATATAAACAAATAAATAACGGCGCGTCCTTAATATTAAGAAAATAAAACACATATAAACGTAATTTTGAACGCCCTTCGTTTACTAATATAATAATAATATATGAAAACACTGAAATTTATGTTCAGATGAATATACAAATTGTAAGTAACAAACACATAAATATCGTTTACATTAAGGCCATAAAAATCTTTTGAAGCACTGATTAGCAGATTCATAAACCTTCGGGGCAAACTTAAAATTGTATATGGTGAATTTGAATTTGAAATCTGCTAGTCAGTATTAATACTAATCATAATATGGTTAGATTTTTTAATAAAGCTGTATAACATCTATCTACAAGGTCGTGGAAAATGTTGTGACTAAAGTTTTTAGTCCAAATGTGGATGACTTTAATTTTATTTATTTTATTTTATTTTATTTTATTTTATTTTATTTTATTTTATTTTATTTTATTTTATTTTATTTTATTTTATTTTATTTTATTTTATTTTATTTTATTT
The DNA here is from genome assembly GCA_949775005.1 of Orthosia gothica. Taxonomy (NCBI): domain Eukaryota; kingdom Metazoa; phylum Arthropoda; class Insecta; order Lepidoptera; family Noctuidae; genus Orthosia; species Orthosia gothica. Next base: position 14,350 of record CATKRY010000098.1, read on the forward strand.
TATTTTATTTTATTTTATTTTATTTTATTTTATTTTATTTTATTTTATTTTATTTTATTTTATTTTATTTTATTTTATTTTATTTTATTTTATTTTATTTTATTTTATTTTATTTTATTTTATTTTATTTTATTTTATTTTATTTAATTTTATTTAATTTTATTTTATTTTATTTTATTTAATTTTATTTAATTTTATTTAATTTTATTTAATTTTATTTAATTTTATTTAATTTTATTTAATTTTATTTTATTTTATTTAATTTTATTTTATTTTATTTTATTTTATTTTATTTTATTTTATTTTATTTTATTTTATTTTATTTTATTTTATTTTATTTTATTTTATTTTATTTTATTTTATTTTATTTTATTGTAATAGGAAAACAAACAGAATTAACAACTAACAAATTTAAAATCAGATTAACCAACTAGTAACCAATTACATGTTTTCGCATTTAATTTACTATAAAGAGCAAGCCTGTTAGAAAAAAAAATTACAATGATAATATGTACTTTAAACTATAACATTCAATCACAATAATACCTCGTCTTGAGGTGCAATAAAAAACAGTTATTGAACCAATTCGAACCAATGTTTAGTAAGTATTCGAATGAATACTTGCGGTTTAGTAGTGAATAAGTCAAATTCAGAAAAGTCAACCAATTTATTGTAAGATTTAGCGCATCTTATAAAGAACGAATTCTGTCTGTAATTTGTGCAGCAGCGGGGGACGTTAAGAAAAAGAAAGGGCATTCTAGCAGATCTGGTAGGGGCGCGTAAATCAATCTGAGAGAGAAGTTGCGGGGCGTCGATGAAAGATTGCGCTAACTTAATGAGTAAGGAGATATCTGATATACTCCTTCTCTCCCTAAGTGGAAGTAAATGGTACCTTTTGCATCTCGACTCGTAATTATGATCGCGGGTGTTACACTTGTACTGCAGGTATCTTGTAAAGTTTCGCTGGACAGATTCCAATCTTGAGATATAAACAGCATACATGGGATTCCAAACTTGCGAACAATATTCAAGTGAGCTACGGACGAAGGAACAGTACAAAATCTTATCTATTTTGACATCCGTGAACTGGGAGCAAGATCTTTTTAAAAACCCCATTGCTTTTTTAGCTTTATTAACTATGTGATCTATGTGCTTCTCGTAGGTAAGTTTGGAGTCGTGTATCACACCTAAATCTCGTATGAAATCTACTCGTTTTAGATGGGCATTCTTTAGAGTGTATGTGTGGGATATGATGTTGGCCTTGCGAGTGAACGTAATTGTGTAACATTTAGATACATTGAGTTCCAGATTATTCAGCTGACAATAGTTTTCTAGTCTTTCGAGATCTTGTTGCAACGAGTCGCAATCTTCGACATTGTTTATATGTTTGAAGATTTTCATGTCGTCTGCGTAAAGCAAAAATAATGAATTTTGATGATGTAGTGTAGTCGACAAAAGATAGTAGGTTAGTAGTGGTCGATTGGTTTTTAAGAAATCCGTGCTGTTCAGGAATGAAGGCCGTCGAAAAAGTGCTGTAAACTTGTGTGTAGATGATACGTTCAAGTATTTTACCAAACAGGCATAACTTGGATATGGGTCTGTAATTATTAATATCACCCTTATGCCCACTTTTGTGCACCGGTGTTATGTACGCGTACTTCCATATACTTGGAACAATTCCCTCCTTAAGAGAACGCGTAAAAATAATCGTAAGTGGCTTAACTAGTCCTTTGGCACACTTGACTATAAATAATGGAGGTATGTTGTCCGGAACCGCACCTTTATTGAGATCTAAGGATTCTAAGAGCCTGAGCAGGTGGTTTGGATTAATTTCAATCTCACCTATGTTTAGTGCAGAGTCAGTAGGGGGGGCATTTGTTGGACTTGGGATACTCGAATTTCGATCTGAAGTAGAAAGGAAGTTCGATTGGAAGTAAGCTGCGAAAGCATCACTAATTTCTTCACTTGTATTGTAGCATCGACCTTCTAATGACATAGTAGAGGGGAGAGTGTTAGTGCCCTTTTTGTTCGCTTTTATGAAGGACCAGAACATTTTTGGGTTTTTTAATATAGCATCTTCCGTTTAGGCAATGTAACATTTGTAACAGTCTTCCTCAACAGCTTTGGCTCTAGCACGAAGTAGTACAAAAGTGTCGTAATCCGATGTGTTGCCGTAAATACGGTATTTACGTAGATATTTGTACTTTTCCTTAAACATTTTTTTTAAACTTGAGTTATACCATGGTGGGTAGTTTGAAGGGTAAATAATTTTGTGGGGTATGTAATCATTAACTAATTTCTCAAGGTAGTTATGAAAAATATCAACCGCGTCGTCCAATGAATTGCCAAGCAAATGTTCTTCCCATACATATTCGTTTAACAATGTATTAATATTATCGTAGTCCCCAGACTCATAATACCATTTCATCCTGGGATAAGGTTTTAACGGTACCTCGAGATGGTAATTCAGTACAATATCGAGAGATTTGATGATCGTCTTCAGGAACAAGAGGGTGTACACAGGCGCTAATACATAAATCAATATTAGATAACACTAAGTCCAATATTCTTCCATTAGATTTGTTACAACAATTATTGTACTGAATTAAGTTACACTCAGAAAGAATAAAATTTGTGTATAGTGCGATCCTTTTTTTTTGTAACCAATCGTAACCCAAACATCTTCAGCTGATGATGACCAGTCCGAACGAACTTAAGCTGATAGTTCACGTCGCACGGCCAACATCACACCGCCACCCATGGTTTGTTTTGTTTTAATGTAATCTCTGTCCCTACGCCAAACTAAGTACTCACTGCCAAAAAGTTCATTGTCGATAATCCTATCTAGCAACCAGGGGGGTGACCACAAGCTCTTAGAGTAAGGTTATTTTGAGATCGAGTAAGGGACAGATGTATCTGACTTGTATACATCTGTCACTTACTCGATCTCAAAATAACCTTACTCTAAGAGCTTATGGTTACCCCCCAGGTTTCTGTTACTGCAATAACATCGTAAGAGTTCAGAAGTACATTACGCTTGAAAGTATGCGTCTTCGTTCTTAAACCCCGCGCATTCTGGTAATAAATGTTAAATAACGCCATTTTTATACATGGAAAAATAAAAACTATAAAATTCTAATATAAATATTAGTAAGCTAGACGCGATAAATAGATTGATAGTATTCGCCCCATGATTGAATCCACAAAAATTAAGTGCAACACCACATCCACAAATCAGAGTGAACACAAAAAACGATACGCGCAAATTAAGTAGAATTGAGTAAACTTCGACACGAAATACACAAAGGTATTTAAAAAGAAAGGTAGACATTAAAATGCGTTCAAAAAATAAGCGGCTCGAGTCTGCGCTGACGCGGGCGCAAGCAAGAATAATGCCCGCTTTCCACTGAAAAAGGGTAATTAATGAGTGTAAACTGAGTGGACCGGAGTAAAATCTCTTTGAACACGTTTAGTCTGCTCCGTTCAATCGTATTCAGTGGAAGCACTTCTATGCAGTTCGCCATTGCGAGTTAAACGAACTCCGTACGGCGCGGCGCCCGTTCCGCTTGCAGTGGAATGCTGGCATAAGAGTAGGATCAGAATAGGACCATAGTAGGATCAGAGTGAGATCTATCGTTTGTTTGCTCTTCGCAAACAATAGATAGATGGATTGTGTTAAGGATGATATAACTAGAAAAGGAGTGACTACAGATGAATATTAACAGAAAAATAGGAAAGAAAGACATGTACATGTTGCGCTGACCCAAAATAAATTAAGATAATTGCAAGATAATGTTGAGGATGCTCTATCTACGGGGTGACTTTAAAATCTTTGGGCATCTTTCAGGGATGAAAGAACTCATGAATATGAAATACTGTATATTTGAAAATAAATCAGCTGTTCAGTTCTGGACAAAATGTTTCGGTTTCATAGTTGGTCCCATTGTTTTGTTCATATTCATGAGAATTTTCACCCCTGAAAAAAATGCCAATGAATTAGGATTTAGAAAAAGTTGGCCAGTTAATTGTATAAGCCGCTAAAATTGAAAGTGTCTTTTTCTTTACGATTTTTGTATGCAGAAATTTGAACAGGACAACTTATATGAGGTCAGCAAATTATGTGATAGTAAAGATTATTTTCATTCATAATAATCGAAAATTCCATCATAGATGGAGATATCTGGTTTAATTGTAGAAGGCGCACAATTTCCGTTTATAAATCTAGGCCCATTACCAGGACAAGGCCCTTTCCAATATAAAACACCCCCTTGATCGTTGAATTCAGTGCTCATGTGTGCCTTTAACACTACGTCAATGAGGTACAGCAACACGTCTGCAGGAGTAGCGTCCTCCAGTATTGTGGGAACTGGCTCACTCGTGCTGGAGAGCTCGGCCGCAGCAGTAGCGACTGCGATCAGCAATAATACTCTTCTCATCATAGCGGCCCTCGGCAGACGAGCTGGCAAATAAAATATATACGAAGTCAAATTAAATGATATATTATTAATTGCACATCAAATAAATAATCAGTAATGACTTATCAATTTATTTTCATCATTTATATACTTTTTATATCAGAAATACTGACTGCACTAAAATAGCTAATACTACTACGACTAAAATAACGTTTGTACGCTCTGGTTAATTTGCTGTAACCAAAGCGTAGAAACGTTATACTCACACATAACAAAATACCACGGCACGGATAGTTACGCGGTGCGAAGGGGATGACGGCAGCTGAAGTGAGCAAGCAAAGAGAGCGAACTCAACTCTCGACATCTCGTTCATCTTAGGTTACTTTAGATCTTGCAGACAAATAGGAGCCCCGCAATTGTTGCTAAAATAAAATAATAATATTTTCAGGTAACTATTCTGCTGTGCAATCAGTATTTTTTATTGGAAATTGGATTATTTTGGATACAATATACTACAAAATATTACCCAAAATGACCAGCGGCAATTCACATATGTGATGGAAATTGACTTATAAACATCTTGATGATCAAACAGAAACCTTAGTTGACCCCGTATTTAGTTGTAGTTATTTGAATTTAAATTATGTTTAACTGTACCGTAGGTGCACATTTGTAAAACCCCAGACTGTTGTTTCAAAGTATATAAAATAATATGAAAAAATTACTTTTTATCTTGTATAATATCTGGAACTACGATGACACAGTATACTCACTATCACAAAAGTCTCCAGAAGGATAATTCCACTGAGCTTCCAGTGATGAAAATACAATTTCAGGTTGTGCTAACATGTATATATATAGTCACTACTATCTGGGTTTAATATTTATCAAATGTAATTAAATTGTATGTTTTCGTTGTTATTATCTGCAGCTTTTACATGGCAACAGGACTGTGGTCAATCGGCGGCGCTCAATTACGTCTTACCGTTATAACCCAGAATAGTGTATGGCAGCTAGACGAACAATGTTTCTAAAGGTAGAAAATTGAAGGCTATTTACAAATAATAATTTCTAAATTTATTTCATAGTGGTAAAATGGCAGCCCGCGAATTTCGAGAAGCGACATTGCCACAGAACTTAAATTGTTTGCAAAACAAACGAACCCCAAACTGCTATACAACGCACACTATTGTTCGCGAAACAAGCCTCTTGGTTTTACTTTTAACTAGACTAGTCATACTTAGGGTGGCCCACTTGGACTCCTAGGGCTCTCAGAGACACAAACACCCTAGCGATTTCCGAAAAATGCAATTGGAGGTGCATGAGATTTATATGGGGGTCACGAGAACGGATCTCATTTATGCAGGTCATCACCAATATTTATTTAAGGGTGCCATGGTTCCAACCGTCACTTTTTAAATCTAACCACAGGCTCTAAACAAAAGTATTATATATATAAAGTATTATTCTAGCAGCGACGGCGATGGTCGAAATGCCAAAATAGGCGACATTGATCACGTGTCATTTCGATAGGTAGCGCTTGGCATTCTCGTACATTTTGACATTTCACCAATCGATAGCTGAAGCGAAGTTTGTTGATGGAATGGCATTTGTCTAGAGCCTCTGGGCAACTTATTGCCAAAGCTTTAATGCGGTGTCTCATTGTAAAAGGTATGATAGCTAAAACTTTAAAATAAATTGAATAAAAATTTAATATTTACTGCTGAAATTGACTTTCAAGCACAAGTCAAACCAAATTTGGTTTTCCAAAATAACTTCCTTTATCTCCATTAACTCCCTAAGCACGAAATCTGTAGTTTCTGCCTTCGTTACGGGCGTTTCTCACTCCGAATCACATCTAAACGCATGATTCTTGATTTTAATATGATTTAACTTGAGCATTACTAACCTTGACCAGCGTCAAAATAGGTAAGATCTTACTTGAATGATAGACAG
>CATKRY010000099.1:0-31003 GCA_949775005.1 Orthosia gothica
TATGGCGTAGGCGGCCAAATTTGTTTTTTGAGTTTATTTATGTTTTAGATGTCTAACAACGAGTGCACAGGTAATCAACATTAGGACTCCGGCCATGATCGGATAAGCATGATGAACTTGTGACTGAAAGTCACACCACATAGATATGTAGACATTAAAATTTTTCAACATTTTCCAATCTCTGAGGTAAATCGTAAGTTTTCAATCAATCAATCAATCAGTCTTTATTTGTAAACATACACCGTGAAATTTAAGTGGTTGTTTTCCCGCGGCAGAACGACTTGCCTTAAGGAGTACTTTCGAAGCATAGAGTTAAAGTAAAAAAAATACGATGTTTTTGTTTTAAAATAATTTAAAAAATATTCATCAACTCGAAAAAGTGAGTTACAATAGTAACTTGTAGGTACTAGGTACTACTCGCGTCACCACCGGCAAAGAAAAGCGATGCACAAGATAATGTTCAAACCAAAATAAACTCTCGCACGTAGTGATACGTCATAAAATAGTTTGCACGGAACAATACACCGCTAAGCCGACAAAGCAAATACCGATTTATTAAATGTTTAAAGTAAAATAAGCTCTCGCGTGTAGTAATACGGCATAAACTAGCCCGCGCGCAACATTATCAAACGGAGCCGCCTTCGAACCTAATCCTTTTGACAGTGATCCTGACCTACTTAGCACCCGGGTCAACGCCCCGCTGTCGTTCGGCCGTAGATATCGGGAGGTATTACTATTGGTTCGTGATCGCTTTCGAGTTAAGTTTTTCACAATGTTAAATATGCCAGTTTTTGTTTCTAATATTTTACATAACTACGAAACTATTGTATTACATAGAAAAAACCATTTCGCTGCGGGAAAACAACCATTTAAATTTCACGGTGTATAAGTAGGTTACAGCAGTGTGCAAGATGTTACAATAAAAACAGTTTCTATATGTTTTGCCATGTGGCGTACAAATATACAATGAGGCTTTTGCCAATTAGGTAAATTAATTTATAATAATTCCGTGATCAATGTAAATTTTTTTTGTTTAATTTAATATGTCAAGTAATGTCAATAATTAATTATAAATGCGATCATGTTATGTTGTTTTACCGTGTGATTTCTGGTAAAAGCCCGCAATTAGCGATTATCTCAGGTCAATTTGGACTTTTACCATTAGGTAGGTAAGACTTGGTAAATGTTAGGTTTTTACAGTAACTGATACACTTACTATCATAACTATAACCCCATATCAAACTAAACAATTGGCGTTTGCTAAAATATCTTAATTATGTGACACGAAGTTGGCATTGTTCAACTGTTTTCCCCTGAGTACAAACGCGGCTACAAAAATATGCCAAAAATACGAATTTAAACTGGTTAGCGCGAATTATATGCACATTAAGGTGAATTTTATGTGTCCACTGGCCAAAGAAATATGCAGTTACATTTACGTTTCTTGTAATATGTACGAATTATTTATGTGCCGTTTTTTCTGCCTCTTAGCACAAAGTACGTAAGCGGCGGCGCGCCGCACTCTTACCCTCTTACAAATAAACGCAGAATAAAGTTATACCAGGTATAAACCTATGAAAATGTATGGGTATACCTTAGTTATACCTGGTATAACTTTATTCCGTGTTTATTAGTAAGAGGGTTAGCGTATGCTTCTTATGTCTTTTTTTTAAGTTGGCATGCATTGCAGGCTAGTTGCGTTGTTTTTCCATTGTGGCCGCCAGGGGGCGCCTGCTATGGTCAGTGCCGAGGGTGCCGACAAACTAAACAGAATAAAATGGTCAAAGTTGATTTTTTAACCGACTCAAAAAAAGAAAAGGAGAAGTTTCTCAATTAAACGGTATTTAAAAAAAAATAATGTTAACCGATTACTCATAGACGCCTGCACCGATTTGGAAGAAAAAAATATTGGGAAGATCCCATGGTCATCAGGTCAGGATCTCATTATGGGTTCCTGGTGAAATCAAGGGAACTCATCAAATATTATTGACACACATAAAGCGATTTTGGGATTTTCATGAACAATGCAAACCTTTTGCACTCAGAAAGTATCATTTGGTGAAGTGGCGCTGATGAAGAAGGCCACAGATGACCACTGGAATTCCTTAATGCTTAGCATGTCATGGGTATAAGATATATTTGTCGCATCAAGGCTGGCCGATAGATGTAAACCATCGGGAAGTCAGGATGTATTCCCTTAGATTAAGACATCGTGTGTGGGCAGGTCGATGGGTACAATCGTGTAAATGAAATCACATAAATTATTCGATACACTGGGTTTATTCAAATATTCACAGTTACAATCCTGCTTACTAATATTACGGATCGACACTGATTCTACGACGTGTTAGCTCTAAGGCTGTCAGTACTCAACTGCCTTATTCTGTGTTCCCCACCACACAAGTGGTTAGAAATAGCGCGCCAACGCGTAGTTGTTCTTGTTTTGCCGCCAGATGGCGTCCCTGCTATTTGTTTTGACGTCCGTACTATTGACTAAACCCGACACGGCCATCCTGCGAGACAGGCGTCCTCGTCTGTTCCTCATTGTCAGGTTTAACAGTGTATCGAATCATGTGGAAATTCTCATGAATGTCCTCAGCCCTTGGGGGAAGCTGAGGGGTCTGTCAGACTCCTACTGACTAAAACCACATGGTGTTCTTTAGGCCGTAATTTCTCTTGAGAAGCGAACGTGGAACACAGCACGTCACCTTCTCGGGCCTCTCTAAGGTGACAGATCCCCAAATCTATCACCCGCAGGCATCATCTTCTTCTCCTTGCTCACTGCCATCTCACGTCGTGTTGCGCCACACGTCCTCTTAGTCTACTCCGACCCGCCAGTCTCCCATCATACAAGGGATGTTTTTCTGAAACACAAAATTTCCAAACAGTATTCACTCATCCAATCCTGACTCTAGAGTGAGGAAACATTTCGAAACAATCAAACATGATCATTTAAATCTCTCTGTTCACATTGCAAGGAACAAGTAATTCTATTTTCAATTTAAAGAAAATAGCAACTTAATCATCGATCCGGTACCTAAAAGCACCTAATCTTCGTGATAACAAAGTCCAAGTACCACTGACAGTCATTAATGTCACATTTAATGAAACAAAAGAAACAAGACACCAGGTATCTTATTCACGATCTTTAGCCATCACATCATGTCTTTCTTAGCAATCACAATTGCTCTACTCGCACATCCTCACGATGTCGAGTCAACTCAACTCTCTGAACTTAGAACCAGTTCTCCACAGACATTTAGCCTGTCGTATGTTACGTCAATTCGTACTCTACTATCTCAATTGGTACTTGAGCTTTGTGTATCTTACTAACACAATCTACGCATAGTAATCAAAATTAGAAAACCAAAATTATTTCAATATTCGTAATGAAGGCTTGACGATTCGAACGTCATCAACATTAACATGGTGACCTCACCTCTCGCGTGACTATGCAAGTTTACTTTATTTTAACCTCATAACTCAACAGGAATCCTCTGTAAGGTTCCTTGACACAAACGTGTTTTTTACACAGACTTACAGGTGCCCTACAGGCCCACAGTTGCTATAAAGACCTCCAGTTGCCACACTGGCCTACAGTTGCCATAAAGGCCTCCAGTTGGCACACTGGCCTTTAGTTGCCACACAGGCCAACAGTTGCCATAAAGGCCTCCAGTTGGCACACTGGCCTTTAGTTGCCACACAGGCCAACAGTTGCCATAAAGGCCAACCGTTGCCACACAGGCCAACACACAACGCTCGGCTACTCCTGACCAAACTAGACCATTGGGTTCGTGATAATAGGGAAATTTTAGAACTCTGATCTTTAACTAAATCATTACCCTGGGCCATGTACCACAGTCATTCCAGACAAACTTCAAAACTGCTGCAGCAAAAACTGCCAAGCTTATAGAAACCCTCGAGTAAAACCTCTAACGCCACGGCTCTATAGCCGACCAGCAATCATATTGCTCTCAAACAACGGTCTCTCTAGACCCCGACCTGCGCCAGAATCCACTGGTACGGTCAAACATAATACGGCTGAAAGACTCAATTACTCGACATCTTAAGCTTGCTCATCAACATTAAAATCCTTTTAACATCAACATCGACTGGTACATGACCCGCTGGCATCTTCCTCAACCTACCGTGTCCATACTTGGTAGGTTTAAGCGTACCTATTTAAAGCTTTCGGTGTATAACGATCACTATCCTGTCATAATCACCTATCGCTGACCTAATACAGGGCCTCTTCAGTTTTCGTACTAAAGTTTCCCACACAACACTAATCATTAGAAAAAGGTCCGACGATCAACAAGTTCAAATAAACAAAGTAATTGTAACAATTCTGTTACTCTTTACCATAATTCAAAGGCAATGCATACTCAACTCATAAACCCTCTTCAAAAACCCATCGCCACATGGTACGCATGAGGTGCGGTCCAGAATTGGTCTTATGAGTAAACATGTTAATCAGATTTGGTTTCACTACCACTGTCATCAACTATGACGTCTAATCCTCAATGAACTTGGTGATCGGGTATCCTTCCCACAAGATTCGCGCCTTTCACTCTAAGATCTTGTAACATACCGACCGTTAATATGAGGGGAATAATTAGGCCTGATCATATTTGCTTCTTAATAGCTCGCGTGAAGAACCTTCACGAATAACTCGGATCAATATCGTTTAAACCAGATTATCAAAAAATCAGTTTTCATGTACGAAAAACGATCGCGAGATCTACTGCTATTATAATATTACTTTGAAAGTAAGCAAGTGAATTCAGATCTGAAGACGGTGGTTGTACATCGTTACGCAACAAGATCCGTCCTGAATACACGCAAATGACCAGTACCGTTACTAACTTAATACAATTACGATAGCCCAACGACATAACTAACTCGCTTTGCCACTGAAAACGACTAGTTATTCAGTCATTTTGAATAACTCATCTCCTTCATATGGGCTATCTCATCCTAAAGTTCGTACTGAACCACATGTTGAAACTAGGAAAGTACTAACAAGCCAATAGGTAACTTATTAGCTACTTGCTTTTTACTAGGTGTATCTTAATTACCTAGTGATGGTGCTAGGTATAACCACTACCAACCAATTCAGTGTTCCAACATGAACACTCTTAAAACTCAAAATAGCATCTCATCACTAGAGAACATTCGACTTCACTATCGAAATAAAATAGAAGCGACTCACCGAGTATTCCATTCCAAATTTGCGCGCGCTTGTTACGTTCAGCTACGACCTGCGAACTGCTAGCCTGCCGTTCCTCTTAACCTCTCAGATGTTGGCATGTCAACCTTCGCGCTCAGCATCTGAATCGCTAGCCTCCAGCAGAGGCTTCAGGCTGCGACACAATATGGTATCTGAAACAAGAAAAATATTACGAGAGTATATGTTCACACGGTTATCTTAACTATACACAGCTTTGATGAAAATTAACCGGTGCACCGGTGTAGTAACCAAAACCAATCAATCTGCCTAGCCTTTTCACAACTACATTGGGGTCGGCTTCCCGTCCTACTGGATTCAGCCGATTACCAGTGTTTTACATGGAGCAACCGCCCATCCGAACTCCACAACCCAGTAACTGGGTCACACGGTACCCCTTGGCAAGACTGGTGTCAGATCTCAGGCCTCTGACCACCCGTAACGACAGTCAAAGGCTTTCAAATGACAGGCGGGACCAGCGGCTTAATGTGCTTTCCGAGGCACGGAGGAAACTCGGTATGTTGAAATGGTCACCCATCCACGGACCGACCTCGTCAAGCGTTGCTTAACCTTGATGATCGACCAGTGCGGCTGTTATTATTTAGCCACGAGCTTCTAGTAGTAGTAGTAACTTAAACCTGCAAAATGTGTTATTACGGACACCGAATGGTAGTGCAGAGTCCCTGTCCAAAACATGAACCACACATTACAGTGTCCCAAGTGCCCAGGTAGGTATCTGAGCTTTAGAGAATCAAATAAATGCCATTGCATTTTAAGTTGCAATTAACGACCTGGCCAGGCCTGGTAAGGGTTACCACCTTTTAGATAGTTTGGCCCTCTGACCACAAAAGAAGGATACCATGCTTCTTCTCAAACTTAGTTAACTCTCACTGCATAAAACTATCACACTACAAAACTGATCGAAATACTTTTTTAGATTTATCATAATTTCCAGACTGAAGGGTAAGGTAGGGTCGTAAATGTCACTATATCGTTCTACCTTCTAAACAATAATAGTCAGCCAGGGCTTGTCAAAGGTTACTGCCAGTAGAATAATAACTCTTCAACAACACCAAAACTTGACCATCGATAACTAACATGAAATTATAACCTAACACGGGCTACCCCGACGAACCACTGACCACCATACCGTACACAAAACCAGAATTTTGTATAATGAAAACACTTTTCCGTAGTTATAACAAAATGAAAACGACTCACCAGATTGGCAGAAAGATCAGTGTGTATGGATCTTTCCACACGTCCACACGCTCCTCCTTGTCCTGTCCAACTCCTTTGTTGCTACTAGCCTCCTTGCTGTTCCGCTTCAGACTGGTTTTTTTCATTATTCAAGACTGAGGGTAGTCGCAGAAAACTCGACAACTGTTTCTATCTGACACCGCAATTTTTTTTGCAAGAATGTAACCACAATTTTCACTAGCATTGTTTCTACGTGTAATCTCATTTAGCACGACTGAATCCCAATTCTGATGTCGCATCAAGGCTGGCCGATAGATGTAAACCATCGGGAAGTCAGGATGTATTCCCTTAGATTAAGACATCGTGTGTGGGCAGGTCGATGGGTACAATCGTGCAAATGAAATCACATAAATTATTCGATACACTGGGTTTATTCAAATATTCACAGTTACAATCCTGCTTACTAATATTACGGATCGACACTGATTCTACGACGTGTTAGCTCTAAGGCTGTCAGTACTCAACTGCCTTATTCTGTGTTCCCCACCACACAAGTGGTTAGAAATAGCGCGCCAACGCGTAGTTGTTCTTGCTTTGCCGCCAGATGGCGTCCCTGCTATTTGTTTTGACGTCCGTACTATTGACTAAACCCGACATATTGAATAATTAATCGACTATGATGAAGCAATGACTTATAAATAAATGGTATTGATCTGATGACGAAGCAAGGAAGGCACTGGAACTCCGAATTTAAAAAAAATATCCTAGGCGGGTTTAAGCTTATTGGAATCGTCATAAGATGTACTGTGGCTATAAATGAATTTCATGATAATTGGAGGTACCTACTAAAAATAAAACGAGTTGAATACAAATATAAAACAAACCGACTTCCAAAACAAAAAAACTACAAAGCAAAGTCGGTGTCGAAAAACGGGAATTACGGTACCATAGACACCGACTTCAGAGAAGAGTTATTTTTCGCTTTGTAGTGTTTGGTTTTGGAAGTCGGTTAGACTTTTTTTTTAAGTATTTTTTATTGCAGGTTTATGGTGTCTTAACTTTTTATGTGAGAAAATTATTTATGATATGCCATGAAATATTTCATTGCAGGTATCTTTATGTGCTTTTGTTAGAGATTCCGCCAGGAATCAACCAACCCGATTGTTAGGATTCTTAAACCAATGTCTTGTACGTTTTAGTTGAATGTGCATAATATGATGCGTTGGTGTGAGTATTTTATAACCTGATAGATAGATAGTCTAGTAATCGCTGGAAAACATATTTTCGTTACATAATTTAGCGCAGAACTTCTACTGAGTTTAAATCTATAATTTCTGAGCAAAGGAGTAAACAAAGAGAAAAGTTCACAATAAAATCTAAGTAGCACAAGTCCTCAAATAGGAACCAGTTTTACAGTGTCTTTCTACATGCAGAGAAAATTGCGAAACAAGTGTAATTTAAAACATTCAGCTACTTTACAATTTGCAGTGCCGTGAAATTTAGTTAAAATTCCGTGCTCAACTTGCGCGGGCTTTGGGAGGCATTGGCGGGCACTTAATAAATGAACCTCCTTGTCTCTGCGACTCAGAAATGGAGGAGAGTGAAAGAGTACGACTTTTATACTGTGCTTTACAGAAATCTTCACATGATATATGGGACGGGTAATTGCGACAGTTATGGAATTAACGTTTTGATTTTTTACGGGTATTCTTTTCCATTTTTCTCAACATTAGCTGTAGCTGTGTAGCAAGAGTAGACGTGTAGCTGTTTTGCGGCGTAGTAGTTGCGTAGCGAAACCGTGTAGTCGCGTATTTGCGTCGCCGCATACATTCGAGTATTCGATAAAAAGACTTTGCTGTTCGTAGACCCTAGGGCGTCGTTTAATTGCTGCCAGTGACGATTTTACGTTAGACGTTTTGTTATACGAATGCCTTTTATTAAAGACAATTGACAGTAAAATAGATTATAAAAGCGCTAAATTAATCTACATATAGGTCATGTACGCACATCCCATACGCACAAAACGTTTTGGGCACATTTTTATTATGCGTACAGCTAAGGAGTGGAATTCCCTGCCGGAGCCTGTGTTTCCGGAAAGCTACAATCTGCGGGTCTTTAAGTCAAGAGTGAATAGATTATTTCTAGGCAAGCGTGTTTCACCGTCGACCACATCATAGCTTACCATCAGGTGAGATAGTGGTCAAGCGCGAGCCTATAGGTTATAAAAAAAATGTGACTGCCAATCAAAATATAAGGATACGTTTAATGCCGAGTTTAGCTATAGGATCTAATTAATAGGCTCTTCTATTTAATCTTAATTGACCATTTAAGACTTAGGCGTCTGTAGTTCTGTCTAGTGGGAATGACTATTCAGATATTTATAATAATCTATTCAAATAATCTGGGTCAAATCTCCTCGTAAAAAGTGTCACACGGCGGAGGTACCGTCCACTTATGGGCTGATATCTCTGCAGAGGGTCGAACAGCGTTAGTTCCAATCGAGAACGGGAACCTAACTGCTGTGAGATACATCAATGAGATTCTCAATGAACATGCTGGACCGTTTTTGGGGAATATAATAGGCGACAATGCAGTGTTCATGCACGATAATACACGGGCCCACACTGCTCAAGTTCTAAATGAGTATCCAGGACGTAGGAATCCACAAAATAGAGTGGCCAGCAAGGAGCCCCGATTAGAATCCTATTGAGCATGCTTGGGACGAGCTTGACAGACGTGTGAGAAAACGAGTTCCACCTCCAATTACTCGTCGTGACTTGAATTACACGCTCATCGAAGAATGGGAGAACATTCCTCAGCATATGCTGACGAATCTGGTATTCAGCATGCCCAATCGCGTAGAAGCTGTATTGAGAGCACATGGAGGAAACACTAAGTACTGAGTTATCAAAACCTACGTTTACACCGAGTAAAACCCCTACTTAGAGATTTGGTTTTATTTGCCAAATGGCCCCAATTTTTTAAAACATTTAATTTAAAATTTGAACACAATATTTACGTTTTTAGTTGGTAATATTCTGATGCGCTGTTAAATGCACTTCAATATTGCAGACGGCGTCATTAAGCTAGCCTTGCCCGTTAAGGAGTGATTTGGTGCTATGTCACTGGAACTTTTTCATTGCTCGCGAGTGTATATACCTATTTAAAATATGGACAGTACCAATTTTCTTTAGATTTAGAAACGTTTGTCGTTAACAAAAACATAGTATTTTATATTAAGTTGACTTAATCTATCTTAATTATATAAAACAAAGTCGTGTTAGTTACAACATTTATAACTCAAGAACGGCTGGACCAATTTTTATGATTTTTGTGTGTTTGGGCTTCGTCCGGAATAGGATAATAAGTAATAAAACATCGAAAAAATTAACGATAAAAATAAAATCCCATACATTTTGAGAACAATGTTATAGATTGTATATTTACGTAGTACAGTAGTGCTATTCTAGGTGAATCTCCTCATGTGTACCTAGTTAATGAATGAATCTGCGGCAAATATAATAAAACCACTATTTTTTTATATGCGTAGGTAAGTGTGGAGTTTCTTGTCCGTTCTTCTCCATAACCAACTATCTTTAAGAATGGACAGTAGAATCAATGATTATTATTTTCAGCCTACAGTAAATTAAATATGAAAATATAAAGAAATATGAGTCATTATAAACCTCAGAGAAAACAAATTACATAAGACTGCCAAGCACAATGACAAATTTCAAGACACATGCCTTATATTCTGCAAGAGGTCTTTAGTTCTTGAACAAAGTGTACTCTCATAATAAAGCCTTGCTTCAGCTGCTCTGTAATAACTTATTAGCATAATAGATGCATGAGTAGTTACAGCTGTTACTGACTTATGTACTTGTATACCTAGCTAAGCTTTATTTTTAAATGGGTCTTCATTTAATATTCTGTAGGGAGTCTGCGAAGCTGCAGTTGTAAGACTGTTGAGTTGCTAATATGACGTAATTGATTAAGTCTGCGGCAGATGTTCTCCTATTACACTTTTGTGGTACCATCTTCTAGTTCATCGTTCTCTTACTGCTGAAGATTGAACCTTTTGACCAAATGAGGCGAGCTCGGTACATGTTCCGATAGCGTTTTTAATCAATCGATCAATTATATCAATCTGTCGCAATTCACTGCTGCACATAGGTCTTTGGCATGCTTCGACAAAATACGGTCCTTGGCCATACACATCCAGTTTATCTCAGCAACCATTTCAAATTCAACGGTTAGCCTTCTTAATTATTCTATCCTGAACATATTTTCTTTCCTTTGGTCCGGTAGCTAGGTCAATATGTATACAATAAGTCGTTGTGGCCCAGTGGCTAAGACCTCACCTCTTGTACTTATAGTCGTGGGTTCAAATCCGTCAAGTAACAATGTGACATTTTCAATTCATATTGCCTTTGTAAGTATATCTTGGGCATTGCTAACAACGTTGAAGAAAACATCGTGAGGAAAAAATGACTTACAGTCAGTATTTGTAAATTTGTGCTCTATTAATTGGTGTAATTGCTGCAAGGCATTCCGGTGCGAGGGTAAACAAATAAATAAATATCTAGGAAGCTAAGAGCACGCTTCTATCTCCTTGCAAGTTATCTAGATCTAGAGACTGTAATCTATGCGCATTTTCTCTAAAAACTTCAACAAAAATCTCGTCAGTCTTTTCATACATATTGAAATTTTAATATAACATAGTCTATCAATGTTGGAGGCTAATATTACTAGAGGAACGGCTGGGGCAATACAATTCGCGTTAGTGTGAAATTTCCCACCCACCGTGGCATATAATAAAGCGAGGATAGGGACTAAAGCAGGTGCATTTTACGCCAAATAGAATTTTGCCAATATGCTACTTCATAAAAGCATTAAGGACCCTTTGGTTTTGATTTTAGAGTATTAGGGATGTGATTGCCTTTTAAACGATTTTATTGTGCCGGTTAATTGCTAGCATTGTGTGTTACATTTTGTTACTTTTA
This sequence comes from Orthosia gothica, assembly GCA_949775005.1. Taxonomy (NCBI): domain Eukaryota; kingdom Metazoa; phylum Arthropoda; class Insecta; order Lepidoptera; family Noctuidae; genus Orthosia; species Orthosia gothica. The sequence continues at coordinate 11,431 of CATKRY010000099.1, forward strand.
ACCGAATTTAATAAAGGTGTTGTCTTCTGTTTCTGTATTTAATACAAAACAAAACATTTCTTGCATTAAGTACAAAAACAGAGGACACAACCGACATCTTTACTGAATATATTTTTCTCGTTGTACACATTTTTTTTTTTTAATACGCTTGCTTTTTGTAAAAGTATTTTTTTATTAAGTATATATTTATGAGTAAGAATCTTCTATGATGTCTAGACATCATTGACAGATAACCTGATTTCTAGAAATCCTCCTTACATTTGGGATGTCTTAGTTTAAATGCTCACGTATCATTAATAAAATCTAACTGTCGGAGGCGAGATTCGATAACTGCAAATAATTATAGGAATAGTAACTAACGTACACCTACTTATAAAAATTAATATCAACCATCTATTAGTGCTTACGATTTTTTTTTTTCTAGTTTTATCTATGATAATTTGTGATCTGTTGTAAATAACTGTCATAGATTTTTCCTCTTCCGTGTGGCTAAAAACCAACACATATTCATGTGAGTTATAGTAAATAATTAATAAAACAATAAAATTGTATCAATTTACAAGCCTACATCATTTACAGTCCATATACAAAGATAAAAGACAGCTAAAACCATATTAAGCTTTTAACAATATTCGATTGGCTGTACCTAGTTAGGTTCTATGTATTTTTAATGACGCGATTTATAAAAGAAAATGCCGTAGTTTATACAACAGTGGCGACAGCTAGCGTCATCTATCCGCATTACACTAATCATGAACCATCGGAGCACGTGCGCGGGGTTTATCGCACTGACACTATGTTTATTTTCTTACCTTGCGTATTATGAATCATATTTTTAAAGCCAGTTACTTGCTTGCTTATTGCGTAGGTGTGCTGACTGAGCTGTGTCGAAATAAAAATAACCTTAGATATTTATTTAAAACTTAAAGCACAAAGATACAATGGTGGACTTAATTCCTCAGGGATTCTGTACTATTTTACCAAGGGTGGTGAAAAGATAACTTGGCATTTGCATGTTCTAAGCCAGGAAAGCAAAACATAATGAAGAATAATCTTTAACAACAAAATTATAAGAAAATAGTACATAAATTGCTTAGCTATGTGAGCTAAGCTGAACTAAGTTAGCTTAGCTCATGTACTGCAACCAGCTTTAGCATTGGCCTGTAAGATTCTTGGTAACAGTAACTTGTGAAAGCCGTAATAAAATTTTCTATTTCTTCTGAAAGATGTTTCAGTAAAACACTTTAGTGAATCACAAAGACTTTCAAAGTTAAGGATATATGCTATTAAAGTCGTGACGATCTTAGAAGTCGGATTTGACAGCTATATAAATACGTTATACTCGTTTATGTTAAACTTGATGCTTACGAATGATACTCGTTGTTAAAGTGTATGGGTAACATAAAGGGCTGGTCTGTGTTAACAAACTTACGCTTTGAGCTTTCAGCGACAAGCCTCGTAGGTCTTGGCTTTGTCGATGCAGTCCTACCTTGTCTGACTCCTTCAGAGACGGCAAGGTGGCGTGGTCTTGAGGGAGAGCGCTACGGTCGTGTAGATCCTCAAGGCAAGTGCGGTGATTATCCTTCTCGTGGTTGCTGCCCTGTTCTTGGTCTAATTCCCTATGAAATAGACGTAACAGAAATCACCGGGCGACGCAACACAGGGGTGGCGAGGTCATGCCCCTGGGTGTCCACCATTGAACAAGAACAATGATGGATTGCAATGACCTCCCGCGTGTTTGTGCCGTGCGCGGGGACCCGTACAGAGGGATGAAGGGATCTGGTGGTTGAGTGGAGCAGGCTGCACACAACACGCCACTTTGACCCGGATTTCTTACCACACGGGAGGTTGTGGGAGTAGCTAACTCACGATCAATCGGCTGAACTCTCCTTCTGAGAGTAGCGAGGTGCGTGGGGTCCACTGATGTCGTTCTTGGACGGCTGAAGTGGTGGTGAAGGTCATGCTGACGGTGTAAGGGAGGGCTGTTCTGTTCAAGCCAGCCCAAACGAGCACCTGATGTCGCACTGTAAGCCAGCCCTGCGCACCTATATCTCGAAGGTAGTCCTAACGCCCCACCTTAAGTGGTGGGGCGTTCCCTGTTGCGGGCTCGATGGAGGGTGGGAGCCGGAGAGACGAAAAATCAACAACATATTCATGGATTTTGTCACTAACTTGAATATCACGGGGGTAGAGTTGGCGCAAGCTGACGATACTCCAAAGCGGGGTGCACCTAGTACTCCGCTTGCCCCTGGATCTGCGGCTCACGCCGCGGGATCCAGCGCGGGCACAAATTCGACTGCGGTGAATACCGCAGTCAGGGCAAAGGCTCAGTCCCTTGGACAACCTGCGGCTAACGCCGGAGGCCCCAGTACGGGTAGCGCCAATAAGCGGGGTGCACCTAGCACTCCGCTTGCCCCTGGACCTGAGGCTAACGCTACGGGCTCCAGTGCGGGCACCGGTCCGGCTGTGGCGAGAACCGCAGCTAAGACCAATCAAGAGTCCCTACCTAAATCGCATAAGGGCTCAGGGCTGCACGGGACCAGCACTGATCCTTATCCTCCGTTGGCGAAAGGTAAGGTGCCGGCGACGACTCATACCACTGCCGGTTCCAACCTTTCTAGGCAACCCCATCCTCATCCCCCTCCTATACCTACTTCGCAGACCGGGGGGGCAACCACCACCAGTCAAACGGGGGCGGCGGCCGAAACCTGGCGGGTACATACCCAAAAGGGCAAGGGCAAGGGCAAGAAAAGAAAAAAACAAACCCACGCCCCTTGCCCAAACCTTCTGGTACAAACAACCCCGACAACCCAGGGTACCAAAGGGGATGGCCTGACGCGGAAAGAGAGGCGTCAACAGCAGAGGAGAAGCAAGGGCAAAGTCTCCCAATTAGGGCAGGCTGCTAAGACAGGCAACCTGAACTTCTCGAAGGGGAAGCGGTCGCAGACTGCGGCCGAAGGAAGCCAATCGGTAGCAGGGGGACCAGCGCAGAAGGCTGGAACGTCGCAGCAGGCCGCTCGGAAGGGTCAGGCCGTGGCCAAGCGAGCTCTCAACGAGACCATGTCACCTCGAGGGGAGCACAAGCGGCTGCGGCTTGATCATTCCGGGCGGGCTGATGCGACGAGCTATGCCCGAGTTGCCAGCGCACACCTGTGCGTCGCGGTAACCTGTGCCAGCACGGGGATTATCAGCCTAGAGGTGTCAAACCAGATCCATGACGAGATCCAAAGGCTGATAATCGAAGAGGCGTGGTCACCCGCGAGGGAGACTTCAGAGCGGCAGATACCGTCCTTCGTCGCCAGGCCGAAGTTCGGCAATGGGGCGCTCAAGCTTTGGTGTAGCGATGATTACACCTTAGCTTGGCTCAAGAAGACGGTCTCCAGCAGGACTCTCTCGGCTAGCACCCAGCTAGTCGTCAAGAGTCAGGCTGAACTGCAGAAGCAGGTGCGGTGCGGTATCGCGATCCCAGATGACAGAGGGGTGTACAAAGACGTGACTGTAGTGGGTAGAACCCTATGGTACCAGAACCCCTTTGTCGATATTAAGAGGTGGGTGCTCCTGCGTTCTGAGAGACAGAAGGCGGGCTGGTTCGTGGTGCTGGGGGTTCCCGAGGACCACATTCCGATCTTGATGGGCGCCGAGCGCAGACTGTCATTCGGTCTGGGCTCGGTGTACATCAAGTTCCAGGGAACAAACGGCCGTTTCGGGTGTGTTCCTCGGGGATGGGACCCGGTGACGAGGCAGCTCGTCGATGCAGGGGAGAGCAATCCCCCGTCCAACAACCCGGAAGCGTCCACGGCCACAGTCACAACTGCACAGCCGGCCGTACCCACTACCACCGCCATCACGGTCACCGTCCCTTCGTCGGGCGGGGAGCTGGACGACATCATACTGTCGCCGGCTTTCGGAACGATGGAGGATGACGGGGTGGGCGACGCTTTCGCCGGTCTTCAGCTGGAAGAGGACGAGGAGGGACCCATCTGCGATGGCGACCCCTTCGTCGGCTTGTAAAGTGGTACAGGCGAACCTCCACCACAGTCAAACAGCGACGGCCCAGTTACGCAAGTGGTTGGAGGTTCAACACACGGCCATTGCCCTGATCCAGGAGCCGTGGATTAGGGGCGGCCAAATACGAGGACTCTCCGGTTTAGGCGGTAAGATCCTGGTTACCTCAACCCATGATCACCCCAGATCATGTATATATGTCACAGGTAACATCAGAGCACAGCTTTTAATTGATTTCTGTTGCAGAGATATCTCTGCAGCTAGGCTGAACATACAGCGTGGAGCCACGATGTTGTCGTGTGTCTTTGCCTCGGTTTATATGCCTGAGGCAGAGGCACCGCCCCCGCATGACCTATCCCGCCTCGTAATGCATTGCGAAACCAGCGGCGAAGAGGTTATCATCGGGACCGACGCAAATGCACATCACCCACTGTGGGGAATGAACACACAGAATGAAAGGGGTAAGGCATTGGTAGAATACTTGTTCACAACTAACCTTTCCCTACTAAACACAGGCTCGGAACCGACGTTTGTAACCAGACGCAGTCGGACGATTATAGACCTGACTTTAGCAACAGAAGGCGCAGCGGGAAGCATCACTGGGTGGCAGGTCTCTAGTGAGGCCTCTTGCTCGGACCACAGATGGATCCGCTTTGACATACAGGTCTGCGTTGCACCTACACCACCTAGGCGTAATCCGCGCAACACAGACAAAGCCGCCTACACTCGCACCCTCGCCTCTAAGCTTCCGCCCATATGCGAGGAGTTGGCTTATGAGAACACGACGCAGATAGATACGCAGGTAAACCAACTTACCGAATCTATGATATGCAGCTACCATACTGCCTGCCCAGAAACTACTCCCCGCAAAATACCGGGCAAACAACCCTGGTGGGGTAAAGATCTGGAACGTATGCGCGGTAAGGTAAGAAAGGCCCTGAATAGAGCCATGAACACAAGCACGGATGAGGACTGGGACGCCTACTACGCAGCCAAATCCAACTACAAAAAAGGCATCAGATTCAGACGTACCGCGGGATGGCGTAAGTACTGTGGGAACATTGAATCTTGCCAACAAGCTAACAGGGTAAGGAAAATACTGGCACAACAGAGTACACCTGGGCCTGCCACACTCCGTAAACCTGACAATACTCTCACAACGTCACCTGAAGAAACGAGACGAGTCCTAGTAGAAACACACTTCCCAGGAAGCGTCTTCGTGCAGGTAACGGACTGGAAAGATACTTTTCAACCACCAACTATTGACAATTGGCATTATGCAAGAGGGATGATCACATTGGAGAAACTCCAATGGGCCGTCCAAAGCTTCCATCCTTTCAAGGCTCCCGGTCCAGACGGGGTGTTCCCTGCGCTACTACAATGGGGTGGTATGCCTATAGTAGAAAGACTGGTGCCACTGTTGAGAGCGTGCCTGGCCTTTAGACACGTCCCCAAAGGATGGAGGGAAGTCAAAGCAATATTCATCCCAAAACCAGGTAGGAGTGACTATACAAACGCCAAGTCCTACAGACCCATCAGCCTGACCTCGTTCTTGCTAAAGACAATGGAAAGACTGTGTGAAAGGGAGCTCCGAGATGGCGCTCTAATAACATTACCTTTACATGGTAACCAACACGCCTACAGCTCAGGTAAGTCTACTGAATCCGCTCTTCACTTGGTGGTTAGCCAAATAGAGGAAGCAATTCATCAGAAAGGTACCTGCCTGGGCACCTTCATAGACATCGAAGGTGCTTTCGACAAGACAAACTTCTCCAGCATCGGTGCTGCCCTTTCCAAACATGGCGTAGAGCAGCTACTGATTGACTGGATTACTAATATGCTTAGCAAACGAGCGGTTCGTCTAGAAGGAGAGCAGCAGCAGGCCTTGATAGCCAGGGGCTGCCCACAAGGAGGGGTCCTTTCCCCCCTTTTATGGAATCTGGTAATTAACGATCTCATCACCAGGCTAAACGAACACCGTTACTATACAATAGGTTATGCAGACGACCTCGCAATCCTCGTACCTGGGAAGGTGACTGGTACAATTTGCAACCTTACTCAGCAGGCACTACGTATAGTAGAACGATGGTGCAGGGAGTATGAACTATCAGTAAACCCCACTAAAACTGAATTGGTCATGTTCACCCAGAAAAGGGCACTAGGTCCCTTCCGCCTGCCTAAGCTGTTCGATACAGAGCTCCAGCTTTCCAACGAGGTCAAGTATTTGGGAGTCATTCTTGACAGTAAGTTGAACTGGGGCAGTCATTTAGACAATAAGTTAGACAGGGCCTGCATCACCTTTTGGCAATGCAGGAAAATGATAGGCCAAAAGTGGGGCCTATCCCCTAAGATCATACTCTGGCTGTACAGCGCGGTGATTCGGCCCATGATCACCTACGGGGCCGTAGTTTGGTGCCTCGCACTAAACTTACTACAGCCGTGAACAAGCTACAGCGGATGCAGAGACTGGCCTGCATGGCGACAACGGGCTGCATGAGGACTACTCCGACGGCAGCGCTCGAGGCTATGCTTGGACTTCCCCCTCTGCATCTGTTTATACAGCAGGAGGCGACGATGGCAGCTGTACGTCTTAAGACACTGGCTCTCTGGGGTAAGAGAGAGACTCAACACACCGCTCTGATCGAGGATCTCCACCGTGAAATCCCACTAACTAGAGCCATAAATGACCGGATACCTAAGAAAGTCATTTTTGATAAAAAATACAGAATCCAGTTATACGAGGATAACCGCTGCGAGGGGTTACGCCCCGAGGAACTGCGGATCTTCACGGACGGTTCCAAAACAGGTACAGGCACGGGTGCAGGAGTCTTCTCAGGGGACCTAAATATCCGCTTAGCCACACCACTGGGGATCCACAACACGGTGTTCCAGGCCGAATGCTTGGGCATTTCCATGGCGGCCTCTGCGGTCCTGGCTAGGAAGGTAAAAAACTTTCCCATACGTATACTTTCGGACAGCATGGCCGTCCTGCAAGCACTAAACAGCCACACGGTCAACTCAGGGCTGATTTACGAGTGTCACCAGCGCCTGAACCAGGTCGGTATGCACAATAAAGTAACCATTCAATGGATCAAAGGACACAGCGACTCCCGAGGGAACGACGCTGCGGACGAGCTCGCCCGAAGGGGCTCAAATATGGCACCGGTGGGCCCGGAGCCCATAGTGCCCTTACCTTTCGGGTTTCTGCGCGGTCTGGTAAGAAAACGCACCAGGGAGCAACACAGCAAGTTATGGTCTGATCATAGCGAGTGCAGGCAGGCCAAGGAGGCACTACCTCTCATTGACGGCCGTTTTACGAAAAGGGTCCTACGATTGACTAAGCCACAGCTACGTGCGGTCACAGCCGTAACTACTGGACATGGGACCTTTAATAAGCACCTCTTTGTCATAGGAATCACGGACAGCCCACTCTGCAGAGCTTGCATGGTGGAGGAAGAGACAGCAGCACACCTACTCCTAAGCTGCCCCGTAGTCGCTGACTACAGGGCCAAATACTTCGGCGACCCAGGTACCCTGCAGGAGATAGTCGGCAGCACCAAGGCGCTGCTGGCCTTTCTCGAGGAGCTGGGGTGGATCGAATAATGTGACTGAATCCCACCCGTACGCAAAATACGCGCTTGGTCGTGGAGTTGCGGAAACAGCACGTCGAAACCTAACCTAACCTAACCTATGGGTAACATAGTAATTAATTAGGATTATGAATTTGATTTTTCATAGATGTTCATACAAAGTTAACGCGGCATGTAACATGTGCATGAGAATCGTCATCGGACTTTTTAGATTGTCACGATTATAGAATAGGGTAAAACACGATGAATTTGTTACAAAACAGAGAACGAAAGAAAAATAAATGTTGCCTTAATCCCAAATAAGTTGGGACAAGGAAAAGAAAATAACGAGTATTACTAAATATAGACTATAATAATTAACATAACATACTATGAGGTTTAAATGAAGACCAATGATATTATAGCATAGTAATGGTGGCCCAGTGGTCACGACCGCGACTTACGTGTCTTAGGTCGTTGGTTCGAAACCAGGCAGGCGATTTATTTTGTGTAAATTATTTCATCACCAATGCTCTCAAAACGATAAAAAGAAAACACAGTGAGGAAACCACGGGCGCGTTTGGGCGCACGGTTGGCGCAGTGGTTGAGCGATTGACTGCTGCGCTGCATGTCGCGGGTTCGATTCCCGCACGGAACAAATATTTGTATGATCTACAGATAGTTGTTCCGGCTCTGGGTGTTGTGTATGTGAGTTGATATGTTTGTAAACGCACCCACGATACAGGAAGAAATTCCTAGTGCGGGGCAACGTTTTTTAAAATAAAAAAAATAAAAAACCAGGATGACCTAGGACCAAAAGTTCGAGGACGTGTGACATGCCCACAGCAGTGGAAATATTTAAAGACTATGCTACTATCATTGTATGAGGTCTCAAGTTAAATGGAGTCAGTGTTCTGATGATCCTTGCAAAGGTGAGACGGTACTTCACGCCTGAACAGCTGCTCAAATTGTATAAAGCGCAAGTTCGGTCATGCATGGAGTACTGCTCTCACCTCTGGGACGGATCTGCCAAATATCAACTTGATGCACTTGAGTCGATTGACAAACGGGCCAAGAGGCTTATCGGTAACGATGCACTGGTCGCCTCAAAGCTTCAGAGCCTTGAACATCGACGCCGGGTGGCCAGTCTGTCGGTTTTTTATCGGTTACATTTCGGGGAGTGTGCGATGGAACTGCACAATTTGATTCCACCTAGCCCTTTCCATCACCGGACAACAAGACGTACGGCAATGCGCCACCGGTACATGGTGGACATCCCACCCATACGTGCAAAGCGTTTTGCGAATACTTTCATTGTACGCACAGCTAAGGAGTGGAATTCCCTGCCGGAGTCTGTGTTGCCTGATAGCTACAACGTTGGGGTCTTTAAGTCAAGAGTGAATAGGTTACTTCTAGGCAAGCGTACTTCACCGTCGACCACATCATCACTTACCATCAGGCGAGATAGTGGTCAAACGCGAGCCTATAGATAAATAAAAAAAAAAAACTTAATTAAAAAAATCAAAAAACCCGACTGCTTCAAAAGCGAACTAAAAAGTCGTAAACAAGGAAAAAATCATGCTGTGCAGTCGGAGGATACATATTCGCCGGCTGGCTGACCAAAATCTGGTGTATCCTCCGCCTGCACAGCATGATTTTTTCCTTGTTTACGACTTTTTAGTTCGCTTTTGAAGCAGTCGGGTTTTTTGATTTTTTTAATGAAGTTTTTTTATTTATAACTTTTTTGTTAGTTTTTTCGAATTAGATACATTTAAACATATAAGTGTTATATATTTTTGAAATCACCTCTTAAAACCCTTTATTTTGATACCCCACACGATGGGTTTGGAAGAAAAAAAAAAATTGGGCCCCCACAATATGGCACCCAAAATCCGCCATTTTTCTATTATCCAATTTTAATGTAGCCTATGACACTTGCAGGGTTAAGACGCATCGATTGACGTACGAATCATCAAAATCGGCCAACGCGTTTGGCCTCTGGAACGCCACATAGGAACAAACATACATACATACATACATACATACTTACATACATACATACATACATAGACTGATAAACACATTACCCTCCTTCGGCAGTCGGGTAAAAAAAAAAAAAAAAAAAAACTGGGTGAATGAACACGAACACCTAGATAAAATTCAGTATGATGAAGTGTCTGTACATCGTTACTGAAGCCACGTTTTACCTAAGTCGTTATTTCGTTGCGTTATCGTATCATTATGACGGTAAATGTCATATATTTTAGAATTTTTGGTTCTTTAAACACCGACATTTGTTTTTCCTTTGTAGTTTTGAGAGCAGTGGTGATGAAATACGCTCTGGGCCCGCGTTATGTGCAACCTAATCCTTCTCACAGAGAGGAGGTCTTGGGCTTGTCCTCATCACCACGTCATGACATCGTTAACGTGGAGCGGTGCGTTTAATTATTTGTTTGTGCCTTGTATAATTCGGGTAAATTTTTCACTCACGAACCTGTGAAATAGCAGTCTCTTCTTCTATTCGTCTTTCTTCCTCAACAAGTGATAACAATAAATCAGAATCAATAATTTCTGTAATTTTTTTGCACAATTTATTGCATAAACAATTAAACATCATCTGAGCCAGCGTATCGCCACGTACCGCTTCTGATGACGACTGACGAGTCGTGCCGCGGCGAAGTTGCCGTACCTTTCCACGATGACGACGTCGTGACGTGGTGATGGGGACTAGCCCTATGACCTTTGTCCTAGCATTGAGAATGGTATGGGATGATTATGCATCACTATCATCAGTATCTCGTATAGCTAGAATATAGCTGCTAGAAATAAAGTTTACGAAGTTCTTCTCAATGTAGCCACTATAATCGACCCAGTACTGCCCGCATCTGCAACATAAAAATATTTGTATCTTCCCAACGAATAACACCACCGATACTTTTTTAACCCGAATACAACAGTAAATCCTAGCAACTAAATACGTATGAATCTGATTTTCTCGCAACGTGAAAGAAGTAATTTGTTCAGAAATATCCAGTCTTTCTGTTTCCATTCCTCCTGGGTAATCATAACCCGCAAGTCGTAACTAAATAACTAACAACAGCTCGTTCAATGTGCAGCTACATACAATAGTAAAGAACAATGAACAGCTAAACATAATATGATAATTTTGAGATTAATGATATGACATGTATAGGACAATAGAAGTAGAGGTAAGTATTTTGGATCTTCTGTTATCTAACTGTGTCCATACTTAAAAGAAGGCCGCTACAATTAAATTGTAAAAACCTGTTGATTACGTAAAAAAAATAAAAGAAAAAAGAAGAGTCTTCGAAAGAATGGATATCATCATTTGCCTGCCTTTGCCCCATGTCACACGGTCGGCGCAAAAAGTTAACCTCTTTTATTCGTACTGTCAACCCACTGATTCCTTTTTCTTTCATATCATTCATCACAGAATCCATCCAGCGTTTCTCTGACATTGTCTCCTTCTATATCCATCTGCACTTAGTCATAAGGTTTTAGTCACATGTTTATCTTTGAAAGAATAAATAATGTCGATTTTATTTCGTCATAATATCTAATATACTTGCATATTCTAGTAAATGTAATATGTTCATCATTAAAAATAACAGCACGCTCACAAATTGGAACTCAACAAAATAATACGGAACAACTAATAAAACCTCCTCCAGCTATTAACAGTAAGGTTGTCGACAAAAGAAACGTTAGAATGTTCAATATTCGATTCTTCAATAAGTCGGTGCTCAGTGAACGAACAGTGGTGGGTTGAGCCTTCTCCTAGCGGTGCATTGAAAAGTATCGCAATACTAGCTGCAAAGTGCGTCCGCGCCATTATAGAACGATTGGAATAATTGAAACTATTCCAAACAGATATTGGCAGTTGCAACTTGCAACTAAAGATTGCTTTAGAGTAAGATACAATTACATTATTCTAGTGTTTTGTTTAGTTTATGGGAATTTTATTTATTTTGTTTGACGGCATCCATATATATAATTACATGTGGCTGATGCAAGTCGCAAACCATAAGCTGATCGATAATAAATTCAACTAATACATTAATAGGTGTCGTACTGAAGGGTCTGCTTTGGGAAAAAAAGCGTGAGTGTATGTATGTATGTTAACACATTTCCTTTGTTATGATAAAGTTTTATAGATTTTTATGATGATAGCGTGTTTTTAAACTTCATACATACCCAACTTGAAATAGCCGACAATAAATGCCCGAATAAATGGAAATTAGCTGCCCGTTTATAATCAACAAAAACAGAGCAAACTCAATCAACAATCTTATTGTATTTAACAACAAAAGCCGCCGAACTTCTATTAAGTAAACACCAAAGAAAAATAACTATAAAAAGTTAACAAGGCGAGCCTGAAGTCCTGAACTATTAAAGAATAAAATGGTTTTGTACATCTGGTCTCCAATATTGAGGGCGGACTATTACCGACCTCTTCGACGTCGAATCGAAACGACGCCGAAGAGCCCCTTACTCTCTCTAATATTTGAAGAAAGAAAGAGAGGTGGTGGTCCAAATTGTGTTTCGTCAAGGTGTATTGTACAGTTCTGTTGCACTATCGGTCTTGAGCTGTGACTCAAAAGACAATCCAATTACAGTGAGATATAACAGCGACGCTCTAATAAGATTAGAATCATAGGTCGGCCAAATAGAAATGTGCACGGACAAAGATCAGTTTTGATTTTAATCTATTATTTTCTTAATTGATAGCCTATTGGGTGTTTTTTTAAGAGGAGTATAGATAGTTCAACTCATGTTTGCGCGCGGCGATATGTGCGGGTAAGAGCGGCACTGTGTGGGTAACCTCGTTTGCTCGGACGACGACTGCCGCCGTGCCGCGTTCCTGCAAGCACACAATATGGCGCTGCAAGCAAAGATGAGTTCAAAACTTTGATAAATACTTGACGTGCCACGCAACAATTTTTTTCAATATAATTTAGTAACTAAAACATTTTTACAAACAGTTGTTGAACGTATTAACATACCAACACAAACTATCGCGGTTTTAACAGCGGTATGTCAGACGCGGCAACTCGGTGCCACAACATACTTTTAAATATTCCTAGTTTTTTCTTACTATGCTGGGGTCAGCTAGTAGTCACGTGGAACATCTAGCTGTCTGACCTCCACAACCCTGTTACTGGATAACACCATACCCCTGAACATGACCGGACATTTAGCAAACATTTACTGGGTTATTAATAAACCTTAGCATTAATAAAAACTTTTTAACTTGCAATTTAAACCCATTTTTTGTTGTTAAACGGTTTGAAGATGTTTATGGGATTACGTAACCCTTCCCACCCATGGGTATCATAAAAGGCTTGTACATAGGGGTAGATATTAACAGCAAAGCAATGTAGGTAACCAGGTATAATATTATACCTATCTATTCTTGTCTGCTTGCTCTGTTCTTACAATAAAAATAATCTGACTGTCCTACTAAACCTAAATCCTACTAAAGCATATTTTTTTATCTACTTTTTATTGTAGGCTTTTTGAATTTTTTTTTTTTTGTATTTCTGTTCCATTTTTAGGTAACAAGTTTTTTATTTTTAAGTAAGTATTTTTTTTCTTCTAACTTTGACTTCACGCTGACTTTGATTGGATTTCTCGCCTGAAAAAGTTCAAAGAAACACCACGGGCCTATAAAAAATTATGTGTTTGTGCTATGCAATAAAGATTTGAATTTATAAATTATTGACTTACTTACTATTAGCCCGGGCTTGTTTACCTATACCTAACAATAACCTGATTAATTTCAACAGAAAACATGGAAAAAAGAAAGAAAGAAAAAAAGACATCTGCATTTTTGCGATTTTCACTTTTTACCCAACTGCCGAAGGAGGGTAATGTGTTTATCAACTATGTGTGTATATATAATATATACACACATATTTGATAGGTACATTACACATAGTATTTTAATGTGTTTTGCGTAAACATCTAGTTCGTCCGCTTGAAGCTCCAACAGGTAGAGTGAAACATAAGGTGTTTTCGGTGGAATTCCATCGAACTCTTTTCGCTAATCGCCACTACTATATAGCCTGTTCTAAGATATACAATACTATCAACAGACACCTTGGTATTTTCGGCTTGAGTTACTTTCACTGCAAAAATACATTGCAGACATGGTTGCTCAGCCTCAATTACGATGAAACAGAAGATATCTTACCTGAACAAATAAAACTTAAATAAAATACATACATACATTTTTACTGACAGTAAGCTACACACCACACACAACCTACACAACTCATGCAATGAACACACACACACACGCCCTGATTCCAATAGTAAAACTCTTCCCGACCATAGTTTAATATTGTTATCGTGAAAATTATTGATCGAATTTTAATATAATATAATCTTGATTTTGATTTTAATTATAGTTCTAATTTAAATATTTTTACCATTGTAATCCATGCAATTAATTTATTTTTGTAATAAGTTCGATATTTCTATAATTCATCTATTGTTCATACAGTATTAAAATGGAACCTTACTTTAATGGAAAAAAATATTATTTCTTGAATTTTAATACTTTAACCCTCTTACTAATAAACACAGAATAAAGTAATACCAAGTATAAACCTATGAAAATGTATGGTTATTCCTTTGTTATACCTGGTATAACTTTATTCCGTGTTTATTAGTTAGAGGGTAATTCTTTAATTTAAGGTTAACTTAGATTTAGTTATTAACTCTATTTTCTGCAATGACTTTGATTATTATTTTTGTGAAAGTTGTAAGTGCATGCATGCTCTATTAAAAAATATTTCTAATTTTCTTTCCTGGAGGGAGACTGACTTCTAAGATACAGGCATTAGCCTAGTTTGGAAGTCAGGGTTCCATCATTTGTATTTTGCCTCATCGTGTATTGCATATTTGTAAACATTTTTTGTGTGGCTTCATGAATGAAAAAAATATTATTTTTAATAATAATACAGTGTTTGTTTTTTTTTCGAAATCAACGGGTTCGGTCACCCACGCCCTCTTAAAAAAATCACCTTACCAACCTCACCTATCAGTTATCTGCCCTTTCTGCAAATTTCAAAAAGCATCATTCATTATTTTTATTTTTTTTATTTTTTTCTTTCATTATTTTTGTAGGACTTAGAACATTTTCGCGTTAAAAACGCTCCTGAAAACTGGTGATTTTTTAGATAGCCATTCGTTCTTTGCTGCCGTCGATATCATATAAATAGGCAAGCTATTTTAGAATTCTATATCAAATGTAAACAACTTCGGTAACGTGAAAACATAAAACACCTAAATTGAATCAAACGAACCAACGTTGACATTTGACATCTGTCTCAGATCAAGAGAATGATTCACGATGTTGTTAGTATATTTTTAGCTGAGCTATACATGTATAACATCATGCTTGTAATACCTGAAGGGTAAGACAGATGTGTTTCCAAATTACATCATCTTTTCGTCAGTTATGTTAAAGATTTATGTAATAGGGGACAACGTTTTTACAAGCTGTTATTTAACTTGCAATGTATGTATGTAAGTGTGTTCGGGTCAAATCTTGCAACTGAATTTTAAAGCAGTTATCCTCCACCGATTAAGATGAAATTTTGCATACACGTTTAGTTAGGATGACAATGCTTGGTTAGCTAAGTGACGTCATTCTAAATCTAATATGGTGGACGGCCCTAGGTGGCAGACTAGTTACTTTTTTATGCACTGCTATTGAAAGTGTTGCTGTGAAGAATACGAAAAAAGGTTGTTTAAAATAAAGATTTTTAATGAATAATTTTGTGAAAAAGGAGGAAGAAAGAAGAAGAAAGATAGATTTTAGTTATCCAGGACGGACACGACCTTCAGCAATGAAGAACACGAATAAGTAGAGAATAGGGGCATAACCTATTGCGATCAACCGGGCACAAATCAGGGGCTAGGACTGCCGATCAAAAACTCCTTATGGTAAATCCGAATAACAATTTGACCGCCTTAGGAGTCGCACCCAGTAATCCATACTTAGCGCTCCTCTGCCATTGTCGCAGCGATCAGAGCAGGGGCCATGTCTCTCGGCCAGATTAGTCAGTGGGGGTAGCCGCGTATAAATTGTGATATTTTCGCTGGCCGCTAGTAGCCTAAGGCGCGCACTTTTGTACATCATGGAAGAATTAGCTGACCGCGGAGACATCCCTGGCCGCCGAATGACCAGGGGTAACTTAGCAGTAGCGAATACGGTCACTAGGCCAATTTTAGTTAGATTTAATACCGGAATAATTTCAAATTCTGCAAGTTTGTACCTAGGTAGGAACTAAAATCTTAAAGCCCAGCCAGTCACTGTCGTCTTATAGCTATGCCCAAATCATATTAATAATTAATTTAATTAATTAATTGTTATGAAATTATTAATTAATTAATTCATCATCTTCCTGCCCTTATCCCATGTTACTTGGGGTCGGCGCAACACGTTTTCTACTTCCATACCGTTCTGTTCCCAGTTACGCTATAACTGACTCCCTTTTCGTTCATATCACTCCTCACACAGTCCATCCATCTTTTCTTTGGCCTTCCTCTTTCTCTCCATCCATCCACATTTATATTCATAACTCTTTTAGTAACTAAGTAAATTATTAATTAATTATTATAAAATTATTAATTCATAAATTATTAATTAATTTATTAGATAAAAAACCGCGAAATAGAAAAAATCTATGCTGTTTATCAACTATGTGAGTAGTCGCGCGCTTTCGAATAGGGACATTGTTAGTTATTTTATTTTTTCATTATTTTTCCGAAATCTTTTGATAGAAGAAAAATACTGCTTAGACAGATCGATAAAGATTTTTTTGATGATTACTGAAGTATTAAAAACTCATAATTGGCCGAATATCATATCATTACACTGACACTATAGTGAGATATTTAAGTTCAGTAACGGATGCATCAGCTTTTAGATTAAAATTCTACGTTAACCAAATCATTAGTAAAGCTGTAAGTTAAATTGTTTATTTATCTACACATATTGTTTTTTTTTATTGATGTAGGCTCGCGGTTGATCACTATCTCACCTGATGGTGAGTGATGATGTGGTCGTCGGCGAAGCGTGCTTGCCTAGAAATAACTTATTCACTTTGACTTAAACGCCCCGAGGTTGTAGCTATAAGGAAACACAGAGTCCGGTAGGGAATTCCACTCTTTAGCTGTACACATAATGAAAGTTTTTCCAAAACGTTTAGTGCGTATGGGTGGGATGTCCACCATGTACCAATGGCGCATCGTCCGATGATGAAACGGGCTATTCGGAATTAGATCATGCAACACCATCGCACACTCCCCGAAATGCAACTGATAAAAACCGACAAGCTGGCAACTCGGCGACAATGTTCAAGGCTCTGGAGCTTTGACTCGACCAGTGCCTCATTGCAGATGAGCCTCTTGGCCCGTTTTCCAATCGACTCTAGTGCATCAAGCTGGTATTTGGCGGGTCCGTCCCAGAGATGAGAACAGTATTCCATGCAAGATCGAACTTGCACTTGATACAACTTAAGCAATTGTTCTGGCGTGAAGTACCGTATCACCTTCCCAAGGATCGGGGTACGGGTAAGTGGAGTTACCTTCATAAGCATATAAAAGTGTTAGATACACAAAGTTTTATAATCTAGTTCTATTCATCAAGAATTTCCCCAAAAATAAATGTACCTACTGAAAAAAGAAAACATGAAAGACTAAAGAATCTAATAACTAATCATAGGTAGGTACATAAAAAGGTTTGCAATCAAGGAAGAC
Source organism: Orthosia gothica (assembly GCA_949775005.1). NCBI lineage: Eukaryota > Metazoa > Arthropoda > Insecta > Lepidoptera > Noctuidae > Orthosia > Orthosia gothica. The sequence continues at coordinate 28,797 of CATKRY010000099.1, forward strand.
AAAGACAAAAGATATTTATTTTCAACTGGGCCACCAAGCGGCACTTTTGAATGTCACAATTTAAATTTAAATGGAATACAAGTTGATTCTACCGTGCATTCGGAAAGTAGCTAGTTATGGAGAAGAATGCACAAGAAACTCCATACTTTTTAAATTTACATGGAATAAAAGTTGATTCTACCGTGCATTCGGAAAGTAGCTTGTTATGGAGAAGAATGCACAAGAAACTCCATACTTACTCTTTTAAAAAAAAAAAAATGATTCTACCGTGCATTCGGAAAGTAGCTTGTTATGGAGAAGAATGCACAAGAAACTCCATACTTAATCTTTTAAAAAAAAAAAAAGATTTTTACAATATTTAGGTACATGAGTACATATACATTAATAAATTCACATATGTGAGGACAATGCACCCAGAATAGCACTACACACTACACTATGTAAAGGTATAAAGTATTAAAAGTACTCACACATGTCTGTGCAGTTATACAATAGGTACTAGAAAAACATCAACATCCGAAGCAGTTGAGTTATGACCAATCCCAACTGACGGCGCCCGTTCACGAACATGACGCATGAATCGGCACCACCCAGCTCAACCATCATGAAGGGAACCGAATGATCCAACACACGCGCCACGTAAACGTTCTATCGCGTTAACGTAAACGTTCTCGTCGGATGAGCTGGCCCGAAGGGACTGCAGTATGGCGGTGGTGGGACTGGAACCCATCGTGCCACCACCCTTCAGTCATCTTCGCAATCTGGTAAGGAAACGCACCAAATAGCAACACCACAAATTGTGGAATAACCACAGCGAACCTATACTTGCTGGCCAAAGAGGCACTTCCCTCTTTAGATGACCATTTTACGCAGAAAGCCCGGAGACGGACTAAACCACAGTTACATGCAGTCACAGCCGTAACGACTGGCCATAGGACTTTTAACAAGCATCTTTATGTCTTAGGGATCATGGACCGCAGCACACTGCTCCTAAGTTGCCCAGTAATCGCTGGTTATGGGTCCAAATTCCTCGGTACCGTAAAGGGGATAGTTGGCAACACCAAGGCTCTGCCGGTATTCTTTGAGGAGCTGGGGTGTATCCTGTGAGGTAGACGAATCCCACCGGTACTCAAAAACTTAAATCAGAAACCGGCCCTTGCGGACACCAGCCTGTCTTAACTTAACTTAAGAGGTTTCGCCTTTCGCCACCAGACGGCGCTTTATTGACGTTTATGTTAACGTGATCGAGCACGAGTAAAAACTCGCACTCAGCCCACAGATAGGCACTCGATCCAAGTAAAATACTGGTACTCGGATGCATTTGGTTAGACTGGAAGTCGACCAAATGAGGAAATTTAGATTTATACTACACCTGCTCGGAAAGTACCTTGATACTTTATCAAATTTACGGTAGAAAGTACGTCATTGCATATCGAACAAATATGCGGCGAGAAAACGCATCTGAGCGGGAGAGAAAAGTGTATGAAAATCCATTTCTTACGTGGTTTTTACTTTTTTAATTTTGGGTAAGACTATGCGCTGGTAACCTAAATATCAAAAGCCAAAAAGTTTTTACAGTGAGTTTTTATCTCCAAGTTCGCAAAATGACACTGGCCACTAGCTGTGTGTTGGATGGTGTCAAACAATTTGAAAAAAGAACATGTGAAAATTGCAGACGCCATTGGCGCCATTTTCAATTTGTGTGTTGTTTGAGGATTCAGTTTTCGTAGAATATAAATTACAATTAGTAAAGATTTAGTTTTTTATTTTCCTCGTAGGTGTAGTATAAAGCACTATGTATCACTCGAGAGAAAGTGCGATTCCCGATCTCGGGTGTTTTAAAGCCCTCGCCTACGGCTCGGGCTTCAAACGACACCCTCGACGGTAATCGGTCACTTTCTCCTCTCGGTGAACAATGTACTATTGTACTAAACATAAAATAATGATATTCAATACAAAGTAAGGCTATTGTTAGAAGAATCCCAATACTGTTAGGTTACTTGTATCCATTTCCCGGAATTTAACTACTTAGCGAATAAATGTACCATTGTGTTTGTTTCTGGAATTATCGTTTTCCATTTTACAGTTTTCAAAAACATTAATTAATATTTTATAATTATTTCCTCTTAAAAGCTTTAAAAGTCCACAATGTGAATTTTTCCCTGGATATTTTGATTACAGATTGTTTTCCTGGATCTATCTATAAT
>CATKRY010000100.1:0-21993 GCA_949775005.1 Orthosia gothica
CTGTACATAAACCTAGATCCTTGCTTACCAACTCTAAGATTTTTTTTAGGAACACACTCGTCCAGAACCTCATTTATTATTTTATAAAAGTAATTTAAAGCCATCTCTGAGCAATGCATTTCAAACAACAGTTCCCAATCTAATAACATAAAAGAATGATATAATCTTAGGAAATCTGCTTTATTGAAATTCCACCTGTTTTTATTAAGTACTGAGATACCACACCTAGAATGTGTCATGCTACCCTCTAGTTCCCGATCAGAAAGCTTGGCGCTAATGACCAGCGGCGGGTGTTGAGCATCAACATTAACTAACGGTTCCTCAGAGAGTTGTACCCCTAAGTCACTCATATCAAACGTTGACAGTACCAAATCTAAAGTACGATCATTAATATTAAACAAATCATTTACCTGCCGAAATCCACAGTATGCAATAAAGTAATCCAAGTAACTTTGAATATCCACGGTCGCAGAAGGCATATTAAAATCACCCAACAATAATACTTTCTCATATCTAACACAAACATTTTCCAATATCTGAAATAATTGCATATACTCATTAGCATCACATTTTGGCGGAATGTAAACAACACAACATAAGAACAAAAAGTGGTTTCGTCGATGAACTGTCACACACACGATCTCAAATAAGGCCTTGTCCACGTTGGCAATAGAAACGCGATTCAAACCAAAACTCGGGGAAGCCGCTAAAAATACTCCTCCTTGTTTTCGCCCGTCCACTCGATCACATCGTAATATGTTGTAATCCTTTGGAATTAGTTCTCCGTCATGAATTCCATTATTGAGACCTGATTCCGTAATTGCAAAAACCATAGACAAAGGATGCATTTTATCCCGTATTGCAGTCGTTCTCTTGGGATGCTTCGAAACTCCAATTAATTAAAATCATTTCAGTCAGATCAAGGTTTTTTGATTGTGTCAAGACACCCAAATTTCCGCCTAATACATCAAAGGTATCCCGGCAGAGCCTTGTTTAAAGATCGCCTTTTGTTTTTTTTTCGACACACAAGTCCCCAATTCAATCCTGTCTACTGCATGGTCCTAATTCAACTTTTAACGTTCTTACTACTGGGATACGAGGCCTCCTGTCTGTGAAGAAAGAATGGGCCTTAATCCACCACGCGGGCCCAGTACGGGTTGGTGGATGTCACATGTCTTCGAATTTTTGGTTCTAGTATATGCCGGTTTCCTCACCATGTTTTTCTTTACCGTTTTTAGGGCAGTGCCTGGGTTTTAATCCACGCCCTACGACACGTAAGTCCGGGCAATTACCACTGGGCCACCATTGCTCCACTGCCTATACACATGACAAACGGCCGGGCAGTACGCTAAAATACGACTTAACCTCAATACATACATCATAGATGTTACAAAACAACTATTTTAGAGTTGTGCTCCCGGAACAATAGATTAAGGTGACATTTCCCGGGTTATAAATAACTGATATCATTTGCACATAGAGTTTCGGCTTTATGAGTTATGGTGACCAGTTAATAGTATGTGTATTTGGTTGTTCCAGTGTTGTTTGTGGAAATGGTTAATGATGTCTGTGAGGTAGTCGTGGTTCAGTAATAACAGCCGCAACAACCCGTGTTTATACGTCGGGTTTCGTAGATCAGAAGCAAATGAGCTTCCCATCAATCATTTACGTTGAAATGAATTTCCTTCAATAGAACAATTTCTGTTTGTGAATATTTTAACTTGTGCTTATCTTTTTTGTTGGATGTCTGAATGTCTTACGTTGTCGATTTACGTCGGGTTATTACATCGGACATTAAAATGGATTTCAATAAATTAATTGTTGAACGAGACTTATGGCGTTTGCGGTTATGAAATTTTGAGTGTGACGGTGAATCCTGATGTCTCCCTTCCACTTTATATGTCCACGTCAAGATAACCACGATCAAAGGCGTACGTTTTCATAAGGAATTTGCTGTGTGCAGGCAACGTAGCTTATGACTGGGTAATTTGTTGTCGCAATGTTTTGGAAGAGTCTTATGTCCAGCTGTAGACGTTTTCCGACTTTCAGTCGGAATGATGTTATGATGTGGCATATTTCACTGGACTTCATAAGTAAGGTACCTTAATATATTTGCAAAACTGGGTGGTCTAGCCCCCCACTACGTCAAACACAGGAATGTCAAATGTCGTCTTTATGAGGGTCCTAACATATTATGAGTTATTAACAGGCATCACGTTAACACACCACATCAATACGTTAAGTTATGTGTGGTCATACGCTTCACTTAAGTTTGTAGGACTAAGTATAAAGTGCCTAGATACAAACATATGCGTGACACCTGGTTAATTGGTAATTTAGTCTTAAGGACAAAGTTTAAGGGAGGCGGAGCCTTATTTTTTCTTACTCTTAAAACAACCTAACGAGACAGTTTTGTGTTTATGTTCTGGTCTGTTACCAATTTACTCAAATTAACTCGATCAATTTTGATGAGGTTTTTTTATCAACTTTGGAGCATGATTTTAGTAGTATAAAGTTGTCCAGTTAAGTTAACCAGGACACAAATCAAAATTTAAATTGAATAAATGTTAATTGTTCACAGCAGTTGTTACAGCCACACTTTATAGTAGTTTGGCCATGAAATCATACCAAGCAGACACTCTTAAAATAAGAACACTAACTCCTTAGAACTCCAGTCCATCCCTCTTGGCGGTACCCACTCGGAAACACGACGAATTACACGCAAGAGGAAGCCTTCTTCTGACGACTTCCGTACATCTATCACTCGGAGGAGCAGGCTTGTCTGAGCTGAGGACAGGCCTACGAATGATGGACTTACTTTGAAGAGTTTGTGATGATTCAGGTTGAATTTGCAAAGTATTTACCGAAATCATTTTAGGTCTTTTTTCAAATTAGAAGACATCGCCAGTATTAAAATATACTTCTGCTGAACCATTCGTATTATCAGCTGTAATATTATGTTAAGTTGTTGAAGTCCCATCTTCTATTACTCCAGTGATCTACCATTGTTGATTACCATCATTTTGTTTGTAGAAAATCCGACAAGTGCCTTTAATTTATAAGGTTTGATACCTATACATTTTGATACTCATTTCAGAAACTTTGAAAGCCAACCTTAAAAAACGTGCATACTTATGGAGTTTCACGTTACACTCAGACTGGTAGAGAAAACCGTGTCTGGATTATAAAATATAATAGTCTAAGTTGTTGTGTTAAGAACCTAAATATCTAACCTGATCAGTTCAACGTTCCTATTCACAATTTATTGCAAGGACTGCATTAAACCACTTTTACCAATTTACAAAGCCCAGACTTTTACCCTGAAGACCTATGGCTACCTAAGGCTTCCTGTATACCAGTTACTCTTAGAACTTACATCTAGGCACTCCTAGGGACTCGGTTTTATTGAACCAAAGCTGCAAAGCTACAGCTAAAATGACTGATACACGGCATATTAAATTGGCTGGCCATATGTGTTATTCTATTGTATGAACAAACAAAATAAACAATGTACGTAATAGAAAAAGGGTTTTTGATGAATAGGTCCTGGCCACTTCTCAGTTGTGTTATGATGGCGAGGAGTTTAAAAGGTCCACTACCAAACCACCAGAGATTGTTATTGTCATGCGAAAATTCAGTGAACTTGTAATACATTGTAATTGACAGAGGCATCACAGTAGCTTGTCTTTACTCACCACTCTCAAAGAAAGTTGTTAGCGAGAGTATCATCGCGCCATAACATCATATGTTCGGCAGCAGCTTGGGCCTCTCCACCGTAAGATCTAGCCAGTATTTATCTTACAACGGTGATGTGACAGCCCATGGACGACCCTATTTGGGCCACATATTCCAGAGTCCAGCCGTCCAGCACTTCTTAGAGCCAACTGGACCTTTCTCTTTGGATTCTTGGACGCAAGTCCCCGTGAGATATATCTAGCTCCAAAGACCCGATGACGGGCAAAACTGCATCCGTGCCCACTAATGGGTGTAGTGATGAGGTCCACACAGCCACCCGCCTGCACCCATTGAAGGTCAGCTGCATCTTCCAGAGCACATCGGACCAGTGTTCAATCTGTAACATGTTGAGAAATACGATTAGCAGATTATCGCTCCCACGAGTTGAGTTGAGTGTATATCAATAGGTATTTACTTAGTGACCTTATTTAAAGCTTATCGTCAGTCTTATAATACGTGCAGCCTATGGGCCAACTATTTGCAGCGTGTATATAGTGCTATGCGTATATGGTTCAACAATGCGTTTTTTAGGGTGCTGTTGGGCCTACCGCGGTTTTGCAGCGTTTCTACGATGTTCGCCCAGGCGCAAACCGATGACTTTTTTTGTTATTATTAGAAAGCGTAGCGCCTCGCTACTAAGATGCTTCCGACGCAGCTTTAACAGTATCCTGACCGTATTGTCCGAGCGGTGGGACTCGGTGTTGTTGAAGAGGTGGATACACCTGCATGCCAGTTGGTCACCATTTATTAAGTGACAATTGTCTAATAATTATAATTATTTTACAGACATACTTACATAAACTCACGCCTTTTTCCCATGGGGGTAGGCAGAAACTACGGAACGTCCCCTGCTACGATCCTTACATACTTCTTTTGCTTCACACCCATTCATACATCTAGTCATGCACACACGCCGGTTATCGGTTATGGGTACTGCGCACTTGGCCTTTCTGAAGAACATCACCTATAAGAAAAATACTTCGTCGTTGCCTACGTTTGGTAATATGTCTAGGGCGTCCCGTCCCGGCGTTTCCATTCACGTCTGCCTTGTTTCTCTTTCGTTAGTCGCCTTTCATTCATCCTCTCAACAAGGCCAAACCATCTTAACATACTCTTTTCAATTTTAGTCACACTTTTAAACCACAACTTTGTCTTATTACCTCATTCCTTAATCTATCATTAAAGTTATTTTTTTAATGAATTATTTAATATTAAATGTTATTAAATGATTTTTAACCACCAGGTTTTTATCTAGTAAGAGTCTGAAAATATCCTACATATTTCCCTTTAGAAAGAAAGGCTGTTCAAAGATTCACTAAAAGTAAACCTTCTGTCTCTTCAGTGTGTTAAGTAGTTACGTGGGTAAAGACGGTAGACAAAGATATATTTTATTCATTACCTATTTAATATTTCATTTATTTTTATGTAGGGTAAAGACTAAGGGAAAGTACGGGTATGTCGGCTGGCAGAAAGAGTTTTGTTATAGCTCTTGAGCTTATTTTCTTATATGTTATATACATTTAGTATATTTAGGCTGTACTGGGTAAAGGATAATGGTCTCTAAATGTACCAGATAGAGTTACTATTGAATTAATCAATTGATTTTAAATTAAAGTTCATTCATAATAAGAGTATTGTACTGACTGTCACAAGTTAAAAATAAAGGCTCCCGTAACTAGTTTTAACACGACTTTGCGACAACGCTTATTCACAAAAAATAAATACACCAAATATAGAAAAAAAAATATACTATATACACTATTAGTAATATTCACGATATAACCTGGGTTGTGAGTAGGTAAACCATATAAAAATATTAAAAGCCTGCATTGGTATATTAGTCTTTTCAAATGAACCGTTGGAAATATATAAAGAATAAGTTTTAGAGTGAAATTGAGAGGCCAGACGAAATGAAAAAGTCAAAATATGGCGCCCTTGAAATAGTCATTAAAAAATCGATGATTAACAGGTAGGTACTGGAACACAGTCCTTTAGTCCAACCACTATTTATACTAACATAAAAAAAGATAATATATTTTTAAAACAAGCTTTAAATGTGATATCGCTTGTACATCCAATGATCCTAACTAAACACAATGGTGGTATTGTCTGGTTGAGGAGTTGCTATGGCCACCTTTGGCTCCATCATAAGACCAGCTTCATAGTACCGTATTATTTCATTATTTCCAAAGTAACATAAGTACGCCAAGATTCAGCTTAATCGGGTGCCAGGAAGGCCTTGAAAAGTCAATTAATAATTGCCGGATACATACGAAAACAAGGTGGAATTTAAAGCTTGTAATAAAAAAATACAACATTTCTAATAATAGGTACCTTAAAACTATCTATTTGTATGTCAAAGCTAATTACAATCATAATTCTTTTTGTCTGAAAGGTCATCATTAACAGAAAAAAAAATGTTTCAATTTACTTAGACCTTCAAAAGACTCTAGACTCGACGAAAATAAGTTTTTCGCTAAACCAACAGATCTCTTGTCTGGAGAGAGGGATATATGAAATATTTTCTATTATTCCAATACTTTATGTCTGGATTTTTGCGTGTACATTTTGGTTGTAATTTTTGGTATTTTTCACAGCACAAATAAAACAATGGAGAAAAATATTTCCTTTCCTCCAAAAACTAAGACTATTTATTAACCAAGGTTAAAGCGGCTACTTTACCTCAGGTTCAACCTACCTAACAACCGGGAGACACGATACACATGTTAAGATAGACAGACCCTAATGAATGCGTAAAGACATTAATAAGTACCTTATATACTAACACTAAGCGCGACTAGAAAAATGAGTAGGTAGTCTTAAATCTCATTTGATCTATCTCTTTAACTAAGTTTTTCACAAACTGACTAATATGTTGTTCTTACCCTCCACTTGTAGTAACTGCCTCCACACACAAAAAACGTTTATTAATAAATTTCCTAATTATTCATGAACCTTTTCGAAATCATTAATCTCTATCCACACACTTGCGTTCTGAATCGCTTGTAATGCACTTAATAAAATGCCAGATCAGTGTTGTGACACTTGTAGTGACAAAGAAGTGTTATCTCATGGTCGTGAGGGTTCAAAAGTGGCTTTAGATCAGATAAGAGTGAATAGGCTTGGTATTGTTATTGTGTAAGGGCATTTCGAGGGACGATTCCCGTGTGTTTTTGTATTTTTATTTCATTGTTCGTGAAAGGGTTTTTAGGTCATAATTTGTAGTATTTGAAGTTATGTGACCTTTGGAGCTTAAAGAGCAGCTATTTTATAAAATAGCCAAACAAATTGCACACAGCCAATAAACACTATCCTCTCCGCGAGCCACTTCCGATAACCGTAATCATTAAAATTCCTCTAAAATTGCCATCCAAGTATCCAGCCACTTAACCGGCATCAAGTTGAATATCTAATATCACTAACAGTTCCCTAACTTTGGTTTAAACTTAAACTACGTTCAATATATTGCCCTATCTCGCCATCTTTGGTACGTAAACTGCGAGATCAGATTTAATCCTAACTTACTTGTTGTACACTGTACTAAAGATGTGGAATAGTTTGAGACATATAATAGAAATTAAATCAATTCCGTGCTTTCGAGAGTGTTGCATTAACTACTGAAAATAAAATCATAAAGGGAGATATTATCCCAAAATCTGAAGAGAAAACATCTAATATTATTCCTTTATGTTTTTTTTTATTTATTAAAAGCGATAACTCAGGTCCACCGACCTGTTTCTGTGTGGGTTCCTGGTTTGTGTGTGGGTAGTGTTATCAGTGCTTTTTATTACTGAAAGAATTCTCAAAATCGGGTCATCTTTTCCTTCTTCCACAAAACAAACAGTTTTCCCTCTCTGTAATGTGAGTTAAGATTATCAAACAGGCAAGCAATCTATGTCATGCCAAGAGGATTAAGACATTACAACAAGTGTTATCGCATCTATTTTATCACATCCTACTAGACACATAGCTGAAATATCTCACGTGTTAAAATTTTCCCTTTTTTTTTTGGTGGGTAATCATCCAATGACTTCTCCCGCTCTGGGTGAAGCGGGAAAGCGTGTCAGACTTTTACTGACTAAAACCCACCCGTGTTCCTTCTGTTGCTTAAGCCAGGGCTGCGGTAACTCTTTTTCAAATTTATCCGTGACCCAGACAGGCATCGGCCCTAGTGGACCCCGTCAATTTGCTGACATCTCTTTGAGGCGCGCGTGGAACACTACACGCCGTTGACTCGGGCCTGGTCCTTATCGGACGGCGAGCTACCCATTACTCGCCGTCCGGAAGCCCGCGCCTATGGTGGCCGGCAACTGCTTGCGACTCTCGACGCCCAGGGCGTCTCCTGCGGTGGCTTGGGGCGTGAGGGCGCCTCCGTTGCGTTTCCTATTACTGCTTCGCAGAAAGAGTTGACAGCATCCCATGCCTTCTCGCTCCGTAACATAGCCTGAACCAGGGCCGGACGCAAGAGGTCGCCACCGCCGATCCAGGAGGCTTCCAGGAGGACACGGCATTGCTCCACCCAAGCGGGGCAGACCTTCACCGTATGTTCTACTGTGTCGCCCGGGTACTCATTTTTCCCTACCACTAGTTTAAAATCATCAGAAGCCAGAAAATCGATCCCCACTTATGCCAAGGAGTAACCAGTAACTGGGTTTTGAAGGTCAGATAGGCGGTCGCTCCATGTAAAATAATGTTACTCATGCATGCGCTTTAGTCTAGAAGCCTAGGCAGATTCATTGATTTTCTTTAGCCACTTTCCTGTCAGTCCTATTTGATTCTACTACTATCTGAATATATGTTAAACTTCGCAGTGGTTGTTACCCCTTTACAATATGGTGTATATTGGCTACAATCCAACGTCATTTTCTCAAATGCCATCTCAGTTACTGTCCTATTGAAGTGCAGTCATCGAGCCACAAAGTAATGGCTCACATAATAGTCACAATGGTTCACTCCAAGATGAAAATATCCCGTTCCCGACAATTTTAACATCCCAACGTGTTCCGAATCATAAACAGCGTCTACAAATTTATTTGATTGCCAGACGAAAGAAATATATGTAGCAATAAACGTTTAACATTTCAATTGCAACCTTATTGTTTTTAGAGAATGTTGATATTCGATTAGGCGTCCTTTTTATTGAGAGTCGATTTTCTCATTTATTTTCATTATTATTCTTTTCTTATTGTGCATCGCGTCATTGGAAACGCTTGCTTCCGCGTCTGTACACTTCGAAACGTAAGATGGTACAGTATTTTTTTGTTATTGTAACACTTTACTGCTTTTGTCTTTGATTGTATTTGTTTATCGTTACTTAGAATTGTTTGGGTTATTTTTTGTGAAAGTATCTTTATCAGAATGAGGTTCTGAATACGATTCCCAAGTCGGCTAGTCTATCTAACTTGATTTTTTCAGTAGCAGCCCGGATTATAGATTTGTATTGGTGCCAATAAACTCGCTTAAAAATGGACTTCGATACTACAAGTTTATCTCTGTTCAACCCTTGCGGGAATACAGGTATGTTGTTGTTTTCAATTATACATCCCATTTTACACGATCCCTTTTAACATCTAACAGGCTAACTAATTACCGAAACAGTAGTACCTATTAACCTCATCGGCCTTCCCCTAGTATCGTGGCCACTTTCTCGCTTTCCTTAACTAATAAGGCAGCCATTTTGCAAGCATGCAAGTTATTTGTAGATAAAATGGGGAATAGCTGTGTACTTTGTATTTGGAGAGTTTTAGTTTATTGGAGTCTACTTAATCGAAACTAATAATATTACTAATGAAAAATAAGTTTGTTCTCAAACAAAATAACTGGCAGCAGTCACTATGATAATTCTTTCATTAAAGAAAACTGTAATTTCGATAAGTGTACCTATAAGTGGTTTTTATTTTGGAAGAATACATTGTTTCTCTGGAATAGGAGGAGGAAAGCCGTGAAAATAAATTGGATATGTATGACATGGCTAAAAGAAAAGGTTGTCTGTACTACCTACAAATAAGTAAAAGTTGTCTGGGTATGATGAAAATATAAAGCTTTAGAAAGAGGTACACAATGGCAACGTGATAGCGTAATTGACTATAGACTCACAGTAACCTCTCCCGTTTCTCGTTCAAGAACCTACAAAAATCTCGGCAAAAAGGTTGTACATTTTCAATCAGACTATTTCTCGTCACCGGTTTCATTAGCTTTCCTTAAAGGGGAATACTATTTAAAACTAGCTGACCCGGCAAACTTTGTTTTGCCATAAAAAGACCAAACATTTATCTACCCTACCCTACCCTACCCTACCCCACCCGACCCTACACTACCCTACCCTACCCTACCCTACACTACCCTACCCTACCCTACCCTACCCTACCCTACCCTACACTACCCTACCCTACACTACCCTACCCTACCCTACCCTACCCGACCCTACACTACCCTACCCTACCCTACACTACCCTACCCTACCCTACTCTACCCTACCCTACACTACCCTACCTATAAACCTCACGGAGCCCGAGACCTTTCCAACGAATGCAAAACCTTGGAAATCGCTTCGTGCGTTCTGGAGTTATATCGTCAGCAAAAAACCCTACTTATTTTTATATAGTAGATTAATTAGAATTTAATTAAGTAACCACGTTTCCGAACAAACAATGCTCTTTCAATATAGTCTATGGCTGTGAATGACATTGACATTCGTTACGCGCGTTTTTTTAAATATGCAAAATTAAATGTATATTTTTCAATATTTCTGAGAGATTTTCTTAATATTTTTATCCGTAAGAACCTTCTCCTAATAATAACAAATACAACAAAAAAAGAATTAGTGAAATCGGTCCAGCCATTCACGCGTGATGCCGTGACCAAGGAAAACGGGTTTCATTTTTATTATATATACTAGCTGACCCGGCAAACTTTGTTTTGCCATAAAAACATCAAACATTTATCTACTCTACCTACCCTACCATACACTACCTACCCTACACTACCCTACCTTACACTACCTTCCCTACCCTACGCTACCCTACCCTACCCTACCCTACCCTACTCTACCCTGCCCTACCCTACCCTACACAAAGCAAAAACAGCTCATACAATAGCAATAAAGCTCAAATTGACTCTACGTTTTAGTTAGAAAACTTTTGTATGGAAAAAAGAAAAGGGCTGTTTTTATTTTTTTCTGGCTATTATTAGAATTTTTCTCTGGTAAAAACCATGTTTGAACTTCAACGAACATTTAAAAAAAAGAATTATCCAAATTGGTCCAGGCTTTGTTGAGTTATGCGCTTACCAACACATTTTGCGATTCATTTTTATATTATATATATATAGATGTCACGTCGAAGTACCTACGAATCATAGGACCGCCATCATTAACCCCAATGTCTAGAGGCAATTCCTTTATTCTTGACTGGAGCGGGTTACTTCAATAACACACAACACTGGATTGAAACTCAAGAGTGTTTATTTGATTTAGTTACAGGCACTTTGAGTTTTCAAATGAACTTGAAGCTAAAACCACATCGTGTGGCTTGCTAGGTCACAAAACTTTCGTCGGTCGCTGGAGAAGACCTAGCCAGAAACTCCAGGATACTCTTTTTAAATGTTTTTATAGATTACACAATCACTTTATGACAATTAACGTTACATGTTTATTAGGTTTTCAAACATCTATTCAATTAGCAGATTTATTAAACAGTTTTACAGTTATTATTTTTTACACACACCATGCACCGTACGCGCCATGCGATGCGCGTTCTAAAAAATGGGCGGGACTTCCATATTGTTTTTGTTTAGACACTAATTACTTGGATAGTTGAGTAAAGCTAGCAAACAATACTAAAATGCTGATCAGTTAATTATTTTAACATTAAACAACCCCAATACTCACAAATACAAAGTTGTTTGTAGTTTATTATTGAAATAGACATCTAATAACAAAACTATTCAAGTTTCCGGTGATCTGCAAATCTTACTAATTAGAAAGTTTCTCATTATCACATAGCTGTGTAAAATAGTCTTATGACTTTTTAGTATTTAATCATTTACTCAAATTTGTTTAGTTCTCGTATTAAATTATTAAATCTGGTTATTGGTCATAGAAATTATAACATCCGCCATTGTTTGACAACTTAATAAGAATAACATAATCAAACACATTTACTTCGTCAAATGTGCAATAGTTAAAATGGGAACAAATCCAAAAGTACTACAATAAGTGTTACTGTTTTATTTAAACATCTCGTATTAATTAAACATTGAAATTAGCATACGAATTATGAATCAATACTGATTCCACAGTGAGCCAATAGATGGCGCTGAACTCAAAACCCAACTTAAATAGACATTGACACTTAAAATGATTAATTAGGATAATAAATTAGCAAATTCACGCCTACGCGGCGACACGGCCATTATTTTTGAAATATTGAATGTATTTTTTACACCCACAGCTATATGCTTTAGGTATTCTACTTGCTATATGGTAAAGACCAATGTTGTTAGGAAACAACTAACTGCTACATGTCATGTCAATGAAGGCATACCATTTCTATTTCAGATTTTTGACATGGAATAATCAGTTGCTAGCTTATTTAGTCCAATTTGAATCTTGTTTGCAGAATGTTATTGTTTGTATTATCTTACAATATTCATTGATTTATAATAGGTAATAGTCAGTTTAAGTTATCAATTTATCACTGAATACTTATGAAATTAGGTAACTATTAAGTTTATCTCAAATGAAAATATTTGATGCATTAATGAGCACATACCTACTTATAAGAAGACTTACATAGCAGCCTTGTATTTGGTAAGTATAGTGTAGGTAGTGTAGGAGTATTGTGATCAGCTGTTTTTTTGTTTAGTTTCATTCTCACGGGACGGTAATGCTCTGTGATAGACACAAAGTCTTTGATTTGACAGGATTTAAGGATAGGATCAGGAACACCGCTCTGTAATAGACACAAAGTCTTTGATTTGACAGGATTAAAGGTAAAGGAGTTAAGGATCATTGCTCCGTGACAGGCACGAAGTCTTTGATTTGACAGGATATAAGGAACCAGGCTCTGGGTGGTCTTGTACACCGTGGACCCAGCAGGATAACATGAGAGATTGTTCATTAGCGGCCTCCACGCCTAACCAATGGATATTAAATCTTTATTAGTTGCTTCCACAGCAAACCAATAGATTGTGTGTTGTATTATCACTATTAGTTTCCTCCACGGATTACTAACAGACAGCTTATTGTGTTATCATTATTAGTTGCTTCCACAGCATACCAACAGGATAGTTTATTGTGTTATCATTATTAGTTGCTTCCACAGCATACCAACAGGATAGTTTGTTGTGTTATCAATCTTAGTTGCTTCCACAGCATAATAAGATAGTTTATTGTGTTCTCATTATTACCTCAAATCCATCTCCATGGATGCTGATAGTTTGGTGTTGATATAACCTATTATGTTATTAAGTGCCTCCAGAGCTATAGGTTATTGGACATCTCAATAATTAGAGCTTGTTTTATTATTCATTTTTATAATTGACTAAATATGACAATAGAATAGCATAAACTGAAACGAGTTACAAAAACATAATAATAACAGTAGTCCTCAGTAGTCCTCCTGACTGTTGAGCCATCTGCATAAGGAGATACTATGGTGCACAAGGCCAATGGCTCAACATGCTTTTTGAAGCATGGGGGTTCACCAATTTCAAAACTCTGGGCTGCTACAGAGGAATCCCTATTGGAAAAACCCCATAAACAAATTTTGCCCAACCTAGGAATTGAACCCAGGAATAATAATTTAAAAGTACTTTGTTGCATGGTAGTATCGTGCACAAGCGTCATGTAGTTATTCGACATGGCTATTGTGTTGAGCCTTCTGATACAACAACACCGTATCAGTTAGTGAGGTGAGTAGAAGATAGTTAGAAAACTTCTCACCTTTTACTTTAGTTATGTTGGGCTGGAAGTCATTTTTCAGCTGACCTCTATTTGGTGGCATGTATGTATGTTGGTAGCTTCTAAGGTCCTGACCCGGCGACACGGTCACTTGCAAACCAGGTATTTTTAGTTTTGTTTCCACATCCTTGATAATACTTGACTATGTAGATAACCATTTTGATTTTTGATATGACAATTACCAGGAATCTGGAATGTGAGAAGGTATACAGATAAATAATAATAAAAGAAAAGATGATCCTATTAATATTTAAATAAGTAGGAGTTAGTACTGATACCAAATAAATTATGTTATTGTTTTGAAATAGTACGTGAGTAATTCAAAGTTAACTAGAATCTGATGACACTGAAATGAATAACTATGAAGATTGCTGCATTACTTATGACGGTGTTTGCACTAGCTAAAGATTAATGTTAAAACATGTTGAAAACTACTTTTAATGATGCATGTTTGCATACCACACACACAACAACCTATTTACACACCTATTACAAACCTATTTCATTACAAAACATTTATGTGTGAACAAGTTTGAATACAAGCTAGGTAAAAAGTTGCAAAAAGAAAAGAAAGTTATTGAATGCTAAAAGTGACAAATTATCAAAAAACAAACCTGTCTTTTGATTGTTTTTATTCTGTGCAAGTGCATCCAATAACAAGCTTTGAAATCTGTCAGAAATTACTAATCTATTTACACCCATGTACCATAACAAGTAAAATTCAAATAAACCCATTGTGAGATTTAATTCATTAGGAAGGTTCTCAAATATTGAATGATTAAATAAACTTTATTATAACAAACTTAACTTGAACAAGCATAAATCTTAGAGCTTATAAAAGGCCCTATCAGTATCCAACTGACAGTCTGAACCAAGAATGTATGGTCAGACAATTTTTTAATTAGATTTAACTTATAGCGCTATCACTGTCAAGAACCCCATAGCCAAAACAAATCTACCAGATCAGGTAGACAGATAAGATGGAACACAGTAATCACATTAGATTCATTCAAATATGTCTTACATACACAGGACCATTAATTTACCAAAAATCACAAGGTCCATACATAATAGGTTACTCACACATACTAAGCGTACCTACTTGTAAATTAAAAGTTACCAGGTGGCTGATAGCCACCTGGTAACTTTTTATTTAATATAATTTTTTTTTTTCTTTTAATTTAATATAATAATAAATAGTCATAAGCTGATGCTTATGACTATTTATTATTATATTATGATTATGCATGAACTGAAGCTCTGCTGATACTTACCCTGATTATAAAGTTCGTAATGACTCACCCAGGTGTATCACAACCCTTTCACCCATTCATACAAATACATTTATATTAGATGCATACTACACTCTACAAAAACCTCTAGATAATATTTTTTAAATATTGTTTAGTCTTGTAACCAAACAATTATTCTCACCCCTAAGTGCATGTAAACTATGACATTAAATACAAGAAAACTAGATCATGACACAGGGTATCCTAGTGTGGGGTCTAGAGCTACTTAAATGCAAATCGTTGTAAGTATTTTCTGAGTACATTATAATTTTATTTTTATTTGTTGTGCTTTTCATGTTTAAGGAATGTGTTAATACATTTTCTTATCTTACTTTACTTTTAAAAAAATATGACATGCAACGGGTTCCACATTATTCAATAATAAACCCCGTTTGGTAGTCGGGTAAAAACAATAAATTGCAAAAATGCCAATTAGTGCGTCAACATGAATATGTCATGGCACTTTCTGCCAAATGTTTACTACTTCTGTTGCACATACATTCTGTAACTTACTTAACTTATCTACCTACTAAACTTTTGTTTTAGCTACCTAAATGTAATGAATGCTATAAAAATAAGTTGTTACTTTTTGTCCGGTACAAAACACAACGTAGGTACTTTGAATTGTTTAACATTCATACACTCACACCTTGTCCCCATGGGGATAGGCAGCAACCACAGATTGCCATTTGCTACGATGCTTACATACTCCTCAAATAAAATTAAGTTTCTCAAATAACTGAGCCATTGCAATTCTTAAGACAAAAGAACCATATTTAAACAATAACATTGAGTTCCTAGTCAGCTGTCTTATTTTATGGAGTAATTTAAGCCGTTTCATTCATTTTAATTCCACAAATTGCCACACAAACAACAGCAGGCACCAGTCAGTCAGTAAGGGGTATTGTGTTACCCAGTTACTGGGTTTTGGTTGCTCCATGTAAAACACTGGTACTCATCTGAATCCAGTTAGAATGGAAGCCGTCCCAGACTTGGTTGGGAAAAGACTAGGCAAATTAAAATTGTCACACAAAAGGTCACTAACCTTGCCTTGTATGATGAAAATAATTAAGAATGTTAAGTTACATAAATAAATAAAACAGAATACTCCCCTCCACCATGATGAAATCTATCAATGGACAGATCAAGTTGTTCGCTTTTTAGCTGCTTCGGTCATTCTGTGCTGTATAAAGTTTTGGTCATAATGGTGTAGGACAGCATCCTGCCACTAGTCAGTAGCTTAGACGGGACCACAGCCAGAACTTCTTCTGTCGTTTCAATAGAGCTCTGTGCGTCGTCACAAAATAAAAATATTTTATTGCAATAATCTTCAATTTTGTTTCCATTGGCACTTGCGGCCGCCATGATTTTTCTAACCAGATCGTTCACGTAAAAATATTCCAGTTATTTTCGCCTATGTTTGGGCATCCGCTTACTCTTGGAAATGATCATAGGAAAATCTTTTGCCATGCCCTCGGCGCTGGCGATGTTGTACGAAATTCTTCGGATGGCTTTCATAGCATGGGCAGAAGGCGATAGTGGGAGCTGAGCCCAATTCTGATGTCACGTCGAAGTACCTACGAATCATAGGACCGCCATCATTAACCCCAATGTCTAGAGGCAATTCCTTTATTCTTGACTGGAGCGGGTTACTTCAATAACACACAACACTGGATTGAAACTCAAGAGTGTTTATTTGATTTAGTTACAGGCACTTTGAGTTTTCAAATGAACTTGAAGCTAAAACCACATCGTGTGGCTTGCTAGGTCACAAAACTTTCGTCGGTCGCTGGAGAAGACCTAGCCAGAAACTCCAGGATACTCTTTTTAAATGTTTTTATAGATTACACAATCACTTTATGACAATTAACGTTACATGTTTATTAGGTTTTCAAACATCTATTCAATTAGCAGATTTATTAAACAGTTTTACAGTTATTATTTTTTACACACACCATGCACCGTACGCGCCATGCGATGCGCGTTCTAAAAAATGGGCGGGACTTCCATATTGTTTTTGTTTAGACACTAATTACTTGGATAGTTGAGTAAAGCTAGCAAACAATACTAAAATGCTGATCAGTTAATTATTTTAACATTAAACAACCCCAATACTCACAAATACAAAGTTGTTTGTAGTTTATTATTGAAATAGACATCTAATAACAAAACTATTCAAGTTTCCGGTGATCTGCAAATCTTACTAATTAGAAAGTTTCTCATTATCACATAGCTGTGTAAAATAGTCTTATGACTTTTTAGTATTTAATCATTTACTCAAATTTGTTTAGTTCTCGTATTAAATTATTAAATCTGGTTATTGGTCATAGAAATTATAACATCCACCATTGTTTGACAACTTAATAAGAATAACATAATCAAACACATTTACTTCGTCAAATGTGCAATAGTTAAAATGGGAACAAATCCAAAAGTACTACAATGAGTGTTCCTGTTTTATTTAAACATTTCGTATTAATTAAACATTGAAATTAGCATACGAATTATGAATCAATACTGATTCCACAGTGAGCCAATAGATGGCGCTGAACTCAAAACCCAACTTAAATAGACATTGACACTTAAAATGATTAATTAGGATAATAAATTAGCAAATTCACGCCTACGCGGCGACATAGATAATATTTATTTTGGATACCAATGTTGAGACGTTCTCTCAAAATACAAGAAAAATTGTTTCGAATTTGTGTTTTTTTATTGGTAAACTTGAAAAATGGTCGTGAGTAATAAGTTTTCGTAGAAATGAGGTTCGTTATCTTCGTCAATTGGTCTTCTGGAAACGGACCAGAAGACCATGCCTGGATATTTCACAGAGATATTATTAATCTCTCTTGAACTTTTTTAGTGGACATTTACAAAGCAACATGAATACAATTATTCATTAAAATCTTTTCCAAAACAAGCTTTTTTCGTATTTTCTCAGCAAACCCTTTCATTTGATACCCATGTCATGGCAGTGCACAAAAAATAAGTAGTCCGCTATCTTGGGCCATCTGCCATTTTCTATTTAGAATGACGTCAATAAGCTAACCATGCATAGTCATCCAAACTAAAATTGTATGCAAAAATTCGTTTTAATCGGTTGAGTATAACTGCTCTAAAATTCAGTTGCAAGATTTGACCCGAACACATTTACATACATACATACATTGCAAGTTAAATAAAAGCTTGTAAAAAGTGAGTTTCTGACTAATGAGTTTTCTTGGAAATGAGAATTCGTTATTTGCCCTAAGTGAACCTTAGGTCCGTCATGCATAGTGCAAATACCGATGGTAAATACATGATAAAGTATCGATGAACTGGTGTGATTGAAGAAGATCTCCATTGATTCCATGTCAAAAAACACGTACGTCCCTGTCGTCCGTGCCTTTTTGAGACATTGTGAGCGAACATGAACTAGCGACCAAACAGTGCACAGTTTCACAATCTATCCGATGACCTGTGATACTATCACAACGTTAACGTTGCGATAGTATCACAGACGGGGTTTCAGCACTAAGAAAGAAAATTTGGTTCAAAAAATATCTCACTAGATGGTGCGATATGCGTGCATTTGTTGTTGAATGTGTGTAAAATTAACATTTTCTGAAATCTATAATATAAAAATGAATCGCAAAATGTGTTGGTAAGCGCATAACTCAACAACGCATGGACCAATTTGGCCAATTCTTTTTTTAAATGGTCGTTGAAGTTCAAAGATGGTTTTTACGGGGAGAAAAATTCTAATAATTGCAGGAAAAAAAAAATAGCCCTTTTCTTTTTCCCATACAAAAGTTTTCTAACTAAAACGTAGAGTCAATTTGAGCTTTATTGCTATTGTATAAGCTATTTATGCTTTGTGTGTGGTAGGGTAGTGTCGGGTAGGGTAGGGTAGGGTAGTGTAGTGTAGGGTAGGGTAGTGTAGGGTAGTGTAGGGTAGTGTAGGGTAGTGTAGGGTAGTGTAGGGTAGTGTAGGGTAGTGTAGGGTAGTGTAGGGTAGTGTAGGGTAGTGTAGGGTAGTGTAGGGTAGTGTAGGGTAGGGTAGTGTAGGGTAGTGTAGGGTAGTGTAGGGTAGTGTAGGGTAGTGTAGGGTTGTGTAGGGTAGTGTAGGGTAGTGTAGGGTAGTGTAGGGTAGTGAAGGGTAGTGTAGGGTAGTGTAGGGTAGTGTAGGGCAGTGTAGGGTAGTGTTGGGTAGTGTAGGGTAGTGTAGGGTAGTGTAGGGTAGTGTAGGGTAGTGTAGGGTAGTGTAGGGTAGTGTAGGGTAGTGTAGGGTAGTGTAGGGTAGTGTAGGGTAGTGTAGGGTAGTGTAGGGTAGTGTAGGGTAGTGTAGGGTAGTGTAGGGTAGTGTAGGGTAGTGTAGGGTAGTGTATGGTAGGGTAGGGTAGTATAGGGTAGGGTAGTGTAGGGTAGTGTAGGGTAGTGTAGGGTAGTGTAGGGTAGTGTAGGGTAGTGTAGGGTAGTGTA
The DNA here is from genome assembly GCA_949775005.1 of Orthosia gothica. NCBI lineage: Eukaryota > Metazoa > Arthropoda > Insecta > Lepidoptera > Noctuidae > Orthosia > Orthosia gothica. Next base: position 19,453 of record CATKRY010000100.1, read on the forward strand.
GGGTAGTGTAGGGTAGTGTAGGGTAGTGTAGGGTAGTGTAGGGTAGTGTAGGGTAGTGTAGGGTAGTGTAGGGTAGTGTAGGGTAGTGTAGGGTAGTGTAGGGTAGTGTAGGGTAGTGTAGAGTAGTGTAGTGTAGGGTAGTTTAGGGTAGTGTAGGGTAGTGGAGGGTAGGGTAGTGTAGGGTAGGGTAGGGTAGGGTAGTATAGGGTAGGGTAGTGTAGCGTAGGGTAGGGAAGGTAGTGTAGGGTAGGGTAGTGTATGGTAGGGTAGGGTAGTATAGGGTAGGGTAGGGTAGGGTAGTGTAGGGTAGTGTAGGGTAGGTAGTGTAAGGTAAGGTAGATAAATGTTTGGTATTTTTATGGCAAAACAAAGTTTGCCGGGTCAGCTAGTCTATAATATAAAAATGAATCGCAAAATGTGTTGGTAAGCGCATAACTCAACAACGCATGGACCAATTTGGCCAATTCTTTTTTTTAAATGGTCGTTGAAGTTCAAAGATGGTTTTTACGGGGAGAAAAATTCTAATAATTGCAGGAAAAAAAAAAATAGCCCTTTTCTTTTTCCCATACAAAAGTTTTCTAACTAAAACGTAGAGTCAATTTGAGCTTTATTGCTATTGTATAAGCTATTTATGCTTTGTGTGTGGTAGGGTAGTGTCGGGCAGGGTAGGGTAGGGTAGTGTAGTGTAGGGTAGGGTAGTGTAGGGTAGTGTAGGGTAGTGTAGGGTAGTGTAGGGTAGTGTAGGGTAGTGTAGGGTAGTGTAGGGTAGTGTAGGGTAGTGTAGGGTAGTGTAGGGTAGTGTAGGGTAGTGTAGGGTAGTGTAGGGTAGTGTAGGGTAGTGTAGGGTAGTGTAGGGTAGTGTAGGGTAGTGTAGGGTAGTGTAGGGTAGTGTAGGGTAGTGTAGGGTAGTGTAGGGTAGTGTAGGGTAGTGTAGGGTAGTGTAGGGTAGTGTAGGGTAGTGTAGGGTAGTGTAGGGTAGTGTAGGGTAGTGTAGGGTAGTGTAGGGTAGTGTAGGGTAGTGAAGGGTAGTGTAGGGTAGTGTAGGGTAGTGTAGGGCAGTGTAGGGTAGTGTAGGGTAGTGTAGGGTAGTGTAGGGTAGTGTAGGGTAGTGTAGGGTAGTGTAGGGTAGTGTAGGGTAGTGTAGGGTAGTGTAGGGTAGTGTAGGGTAGTGTAGGGTAGTGTAGGGTAGTGTAGGGTAGTGTAGGGTAGTGTAGGGTAGTGTAGGGTAGTGTAGGGTAGTGTAGGGTAGTGTAGGGTAGTGTAGGGTAGTGTAGGGTAGTGTAGGGTAGTGTATGGTAGGGTAGGGTAGTATAGGGTAGGGTAGTGTAGGGTAGTGTAGGGTAGTGTAGGGTAGTGTAGGGTAGTGTAGGGTAGTGTAGTGTAGGGTAGTTTAGGGTAGTGTAGGGTAGTGGAGGGTAGGGTAGTGTAGGGTAGGGTAGGGTAGGGTAGTATAGGGTAGGGTAGTGTAGCGTAGGGTAGGGAAGGTAGTGTAGGGTAGGGTAGTGTATGGTAGGGTAGGGTAGTATAGGGTAGGGTAGGGTAGGGTAGTGTAGGGTAGTGTAGGGTAGGTAGTGTAAGGTAAGGTAGATAAATGTTTGGTATTTTTATGGCAAAACAAAGTTTGCCGGGTCAGCTAGTTGAACATAAAAATTGTATGTTCTTGTTTAATCAACTCTCTCTCTCTCTCAATTTATGGAATATTGGGCTGTTAATTCACATTTCAAAGATAATTATTTTTTTTAAATAATAATAATTAATTTTAATTAATTGAAAAAAAACGTGCAAAAAAATACTACAAAACAAACCTTCACTGTATTTTAAGAAAAAATATTCACGAACAGAGTCAACCCTTTTACTTGCAAGTCGCTACTAACACCATCTATCTATCACCGTGGAACGGAACCGAACGCGTTTGATGGACAAAAAAAAATCTCTTTAATGAGACGAAAAACGCTAGTTACGTTGGCACGGTTTCTTTGTATGGCAGAGGCAACTGTATGCTAGTATTATATTATCTGTGTTTCTAGTATACCAACCCCGGTGGGACCGCGTGGTTGATTAAGGCCCATTCCCTCTCTCACAGAAAGGAGGCCTGTGTCCCAGCAGTGGGAACAACATTTACTAATCAACATATCCATAAAGCTTGGCTTGCAAGCCAATACATACTCTGCAGAATCCAAATAAAACTGAAGTACTAATGAAAGTAAACCCTCTTCATTGTTTTGATACGATAGTATTTCAACATACATTGCATTACCATTTAGGTTTTCACGCAAACTGATAGACCATATAACACTTACGTTGCTACTTAGTACAATAACGCGTAACATTTTATGATACGTGTAGGCACTCAGCTTCGCGAACGAATGTTCTCAAATAGCTAAGTAGGTACCCTCAAAATAAACGTTTAAACAAGTTGTTGAGAACGAAACGATTAGGGCTTCGGGTGGAAACAGAAATGAACGGTTTAAAAGTAAAAGAACACAACGCGCCGTCGACTTGCGCCTGGTCCTTATCGAACGGCGAGCTACCCATTACTCA